>CAXITT010000479.1:297047-309942 GCA_964033795.1 Lymnaea stagnalis | reverse complement strand
AGATGGCCGAAAGTCTAAGTCAATTTCGGCCGAAACCGAAGAAAAACCGAAAGTTAACTTTTCTCTTTCGGCCGAAACCGAAATTAAGCCGAAAGTTAACTTTTCAGTTTCGGCCGAAACCGAAACTTGGCCGAAAGTGATAAAATGGCCACTTTCGGCGCCGAAACCGAAGCCGAAGCCGAAATTCGGTCGGTCTCTAAATAGGATATTCCCGTTTGATGGCATGCGCCTTAAAAATATTTAGGGCTGTCTTGGCGATGGTTAAGTGTTTCCAATAATGGTAAGACAGCATCCTCGGTACTCCATACTTGCTTAGTTGACGCAGGCCAGGAAGTGCTGAGATACATTTATGAGCATTTTCAAACATCAACGATGCTCACGGGTAAAGAGTGCTCGTTTTAAGTTTTGGGAATCCCTGGCTTGGAGCTAAGTCAAGAATAGTGTTAAAACCATAGTAGGGTACACACATCTCTATGTTGGATCAAATCAAGAGTTCTACATCGGTATAGGTTTTGTCAAAGCTAACTTTCTAAGTCATAACTAAGTTACGCCAAAATTTAAAAAAAATATATACTTACTGTTTAGAAATGAAACCATGAAGACAAGGGCAAGCAACCCCAAGTCTATCCTGCTCATTGATCTCCCCATCATTTTAACAAGAATTATGAAATCGCGAATGAGGGTGGGGAAAAAAATTATTTAACCAATATTTGAAAATTTTGACAGTGTTCAGATTCGTACCTTACTCCATGTCACGGCAGTTTGAATATTAAAAAAAAAAAAGAAATCTTTCCGAGTTGCTTGTAGTATTTCTTTGTGATGCGATTATTATAAAATCAAATAATATGTACACCTTCATATAGTGAACAATTCATCCACAGAAAAGTACACCTGATAATTCTATTCAACTCAATAAATATCTTAGTCTTACAAGCGCAACACAGTCGAGTCCTTATGAAACATTAAACAAGTGACATTTCAACAGGCCAATACTAGTTGTCGTTGTTGTTTTTTTTTTGTTTTTTTCCTCATACACTCTTTGAAACTGATCTATCCATCCACCCCCGTGGTGAATTCTGTGTTTGAATGCGTCCTGGTGACTGCGCGGACTATTTGCACCGAAGACGTAACACCTTGTGTCCCCCCCCCCCCTCTTTTTTTTCAAATAATCCACCCATCCCTCCGCTCGCAAACACAGTTCTCGGTGTAAGTCTCACGTATCCTCTTGCATTATTGATCGAAACATGAATAGAGTTCCCCCCCCCCCTCTTTTTTTTCAAATAATCCACCCATCCCTCCGCTCGCAAACACAGTTCTCGGTGGAAGTCTCACGTATCCTCTTGCATTATTGATCGAAACATGAATAGAGTCAGAAGGGAAAGAGAACGTGTTAGCTCTATCCTCGAAGGTAAAGGTCGAGGTGACCAAAAAATATGTTTGGTATTTTGCCCACACGAGGGCCACATACAAGCCCCCCCCCCCGATTTGGTCTGTTGATTTTTGTTTCATATAAGCTCTCGGCAATCCCCGGTATGTGGCAGCGCCATGTTAATTTGAGGGTTTGATATAGACTAATCCGGTCTTTAGAGGGGAATCAACAGGTCTTAGAATTACATTTAGACAACACTTCAACCATTTTAAGGAACTTTTGACTTCACAATAGATTTCAGTTGATGATTTGCACAATATCTTTATGGCTTTCTCGTGGGGCTCTTAAGACATACGAGAGACGAAATTGTTCACAGACTAACTGCCCCTATAGGGTCTATGATAAAACTTACACCATTGAAAGAATCTTTGCAAGCGTAGGGTGTCTACTATTACTTATTACTGCAAATTTGGTAAAAAACGTTATAAAAATTTTAATGCACTGTTTTCCAGAGTGTGGTATGCGTACCCCTGAGGATTAGCGGGGTGAGTATGGTGGGGATACGCGCTGGAAAGGAAAAAAATACACGTTTTTTTAAATTGAAATTAAATAAATATGCATTTTTTTAAAAGGGGTACTCAGTGTTGCGGAAATTATAGACAGGGGTACACAGATGTCGAAAATTTGGGAGCCCCTGTGTTTAGGGAATACGCGTTGAGAAGTTACCTCACGTAAACAGAATGAATGTCTGGAGTAAGTTCATGGTAAAAATAGCACTTAGGGCGATGTTCTTTCACTGAAGTGAATGTCCTTTAAACCTCCTTGTCTACAAGGTACAAAGGGTGGTTGGGAGGGGGGAAGGAAAAAGGGAACCGGCGGGAGGGGGTGGGGGGGGGCATGTGCCAACAGATCAAGACTTACAGGATACGCAAGGCCAGATTAAATATTTATATATAAAATGGATTTTCAGCTGAATGTGGGCCCTTAAGATATAGAAGAAGAAGAAGAAAATGAGTTCAGGTGAAGAAGCCTTGTTGAGCTTCTTGTTGGTTGTTGGTTGATGTATCCCAGGGTTTTTCAAAATATTTAAATATTGAATAGGAATTGTTTACAAAGTCTCGCATCCCTCAACGCCCCCCCCCCCTGGTTGGGGCGAGGGTGGGGGGAGAGTCTTACAAGTTGCTAGAGCTATTATAACGCCTACATGTATAAGAGAGAACATTCCTAACACAAAGGACCTTGCAGGTAGTGGTGGATGGCGTCCGATCAAGCAAAGCCACTCTAGACTTAGGAGTTCCTCAGGGTTTACAGTGCTGGGCCTCCTTCTCTTTATCTGTCATATAAACGACCTCCCTGACACTGTAAAATCTCAAGTGAGACTGTTTGGAGATGAATGTCTTGTCTACAGATAGAAAAAACGGCTACGATGACCACAACCACCTCCAAGCAGATTTGAAGTGCCTTATGAAATGGGCGGACAAATGGGGCCTGAAATTTAACGAAACCAAATGCTACACAATGAGCATCTCAAGATAAAAACCATCATCCTATATGTACTCACTAAACAAGACCATTCTTCAAGTGTCAAATAATCCATACCTTAGAATTCTTTTCTCTAATAATCTAAAATGGTCATCCCATATAAACAAAATAAAAAAAAAAAAAAAAGCCAACTCCATGCTTGGATTCATTCGAAGAAATCTACGCCACTGCCCAACATCCTGCAAACGAAATGCCTATCTCGCACTTGTCCATCCGTTACTAGAATATGGTGCGATAATCTAGGACTCATACCTAAAGCAAGACGTGGACAAAATGGAGCGAATACAACGCAATGCAGTGACTACAAATCCACGACTCCTGGCTTCGTCACTGACCTCTTAAAAAGATGTGACATCCCCTCCCTCAAAGACAGACGACAAAAACTCCGCCTAACATTCCTCTATAAAGTGGTCACGGGGCTAGTGTCGGCCATTCCAGCTAACACGTATCTAACCCCGCCGAAGCGGGTCGCTTAATCAGAGCCAAACGCTCCATAAACACTGACAACTCGATGAGCAGCTACATCCGGAACAATGATAAATGCTTCACTGGGCCTCGGTGTTACACAGTTCAATATCAACAGTCATTCTTCCCACGAACAATAATTGCTTGGAACCAACTGGACAATGCCGCCGTTGACTCGACATCAATCGAGAGTTTCAAGGCTGCCCTGGCACCCGCTAGGAGCGGTTAGGATGGCCGCATAGGTATATGAATAACTGACATATAAAAGATGGAATCTTTTAACGTTAATTTATTGAACATACCATTACAAATCAAGATCATATGGAATTTAAAAAAAAAAGTTTTCATTACTATCCCCTAATATTATAGTGATCAACCCGACGTGATTTTCAAGTGAAATTTAAGGGAAAAAATCCGTAATGTGTTTAAAAAAATGTTAATATGTAAATTTCCACTCAAGCGTCTGGCACTAGGCTTGAAATTTTGAACAATGGATAAAGAAACAGACTTCCTGGAAACCTTTGTGGTTTACAGTTTTCAAACTGAGACAACATTTTAAACACATTGTTCCATTTAAATATACGAGCGGTTATATACCTTTGAGTAATTTTGGCTGTAAAACCATGGGAAAGGGCCAATCAACTTGAAGTCGTAGCACAGCATAATGTTCTTTATTAAAATTTTGGTAAGACTTATGTTTTAGTGAATTTATTATTAATTGATTTTGTTAGCGATCGAAATTGGGCCCCTAGACTTTGGCTCTCCAGGCAGTTGCCTGCTTTACCTGAACCTAAGGCCTTTATGTATGTATGTTATACTTATGTTTGTGCAACGTTCGAATGTATGTTATACTTATGTTTGTGCAACATTCGAATGTATGTTATATTTATGTTTGTGCAACGTTCGAATGTATGTTATACTTATGTTTGTGCAAAATTCGAATGCATGTTATACTTATGTTTGTGCAACGTTCGAATGTATGTTACACTTATGTTTGTGCAACGTTCGAATGTATGTTACACTTATGTTTGTGCAACGTTCGGATGTATGTTATACTTATGTTTGTGCAACTCCCAGATGTCTGTCATATTTTTCTGTTTGTTTAATTCCTGTATGTGTTTTTGTTTTGTTTATGTAAAGTACGTTTGTATGTTATATTTAATTGCTGTATAATCCCAGTATGTACGCTATATTTATACTGGTGTAATGTATGTATGTGTGTTTTAATTATGTTTCTGTAGTGCCTGTATGCATACCATTTTTATCTTTGTGTAATGGCCGCATGTATGTTACAGTTTTGTTAGTCTCATTTCCGTAAGTATTGTGGAGAGTTCGGACCATGACGGCGCCTGACCAGGGATTACGGCCGTCTGACCACCCAGACACGACCGAAGGATCAAGCGCTGGGGCGCCTGACCAGGGATTACGGCCGTCTGACCATACAGACACGACCGAAGGATCAAGCGCTGGGGGCGGTACCGGCCATCCATCTGACCAGGGCATTTACCTGGGACGTCTGGTCTGTTTGTAACCTGGCGCCAATTGAGAAAAAGGGGAGGGGCGAGTCCAGACCTGGGAGAGGAACTATGGGACAGGGAGGGATAAATAGGGATCTCTGGACGGGACGAGGAAGAAGGCGGCCGGACTGAGAACTAGATAGCAGGGAGAAGTCAGAGTTGTGAGATGAGTGAAAGTGTAAGCAAAGTGACAGCCCAATAAAGAACACGAGTTTAATCATCAAATGTTATCGCCGGAGTTGTTTCCTTATTGACTACCAGATCTAGATGAAGTTAATCAGAGATTAAGCAAGGTTTCCTTACAGTATGTTATATTTATATTTGCTTAATGTCCCAATGTATGTTATATTTATATTTTCTTAATGTCCCAATGTATGTTATATTTATATTTATTTAATGCACGTATTATGTTATATTTATTGTATCAGTAGTTATATGCCCAGATTATTGTGTGGTTTTTTTCTCCATATAATACGTTTTCTATTGTTTTCTCTGTCGTCATATACCTTAACAATTTATATTATGATACGCAGCAAGAGAGATGACAAATAGCCAACTGATAATTACCGTTTTGTAACCTTAGGATAATTGATCGCTTACTATTATTTAAAAAAATTTGTTTACAGTGGGCTTGAATGGTTTTTCTTATAAATCACTAAAGCTTAAAACTAACATTGCTTTTTTTTTTTTTCAATCGCATTAATTTTCGGGGGAAATTAATTCTTTTTTCTTAAAATTTAATTAAAATATGGTTAAAAACAAATACCAGCAGAGCAGCCGAATTTTTACAGCTTTCATAATTTGAAAGTTACCATAGTGACGTATGGGCCGTATACGTGATGTTTATTTTTAGTTGCACATTCTTTAATCTCGATACATCTACGACTGCCAGGTCTAAGTTTGCCAGGTCTAGGGTTACAAGCCAGGTCTAGGGTTGCCATGACCAGGCTTGTCATGTCTAGGTTTGCCAGGTCTAGGGTTGCCAGGTCTAGGGTAGCCAGGTCTAGGGTTGCCAGATCTATGGTGGTCAGGTCTAGGGTTGGCATTTCTAGGGTTGCCAGGTCTAGGGTTGTCCTGCCTAGGGTTGCAAGATCTAGGGTTGCTAGGTCTAGGGTTGCCAGTTCTAGGGTTGCCAGGTCTAGGGTTGCCATGCCTAAGATTGCAATGTCTATGATTGGCAGGCCTAGGGTTGCCATGCCTAAGGTGACAGGTCTCGGTTTGCTAGGTCTGAGGTTGGCAGGTCTCGGGCTGCCAGGTCTAGGGTAGCCAGGTCTATGGTTGCCAGGTAGGTCTAATGTTGCCAGATCTTAGTTTGCCATGTCCATTGCTACAAGGTCTAGAGTACCAAGCATAGTGTTGTCAGGATTAAATTTTAAAAAAAAAGCAATATTCATTGCGGTTTAAAAAAATTAAATAAACAAACACACACAAAAGAACAAAATAAACAATGATTGGTGGAAAATGGGGGGGGGGGGGGGGGGAAGATGGTCTACGGAGGTGTGTGTGTAAAAAAAAAATGTGGTGTGGGGAAACCAGAAACAACGAGAAGAAGTCCAAACGTGAAACGACTGGGTAAGAGTAAAAAAACAGGAAGTAAGAACTTGATCACCAAGATCTAAATGAAGCATCTATGACATTGTATTTTAAACAACTACCGCGATGTGAAAGTCCAAGCAGTATGTCAACTCCTACAGTCTTCTTGGATTGATTACATTCGTCAAGTTCTTTTCACACGTTGAGTTCGTCGTACTATTCCTATTATCGCTGAACAAACTCAACTCCTTTTCATAATAATTATAACTTTAATTTCTGAGTAAATATTATACACATAACACGTGAATATAGCGCAGCTCGCTATCAGACCTAAATAACACACATCCTATCACTCCAAGGTTCCACTCAAGACTGCCGCACGACTAAAACATACGTCACAATACTTGCATAGACAATACGTCACGAATCAGCATAAAAATACGTCATAGAGACAATGGCGGGAAGAGCGTTCAATAACTATAAGAGTCAAGCGCGGGAAAAGCGTTCAACAACTAATGAACATACTATTCAGTCGCAACAATTACCAATGAACGCTCTTATTTGACACAGTAAATGTTTTGAAAGGCGTGGGGTTCAAATCTCAATCGAAGCTAACACAAGACCTCCACACCTCAAACCCACTTTTCCACACGTTCCAAGCATCCTTTGGCTTGTAAAGTAACACATGTCACCTCTACACACTAAAACTTCGGCATACAAGCACAGTAGCATTTTCTGACAATTTACGGAGATAGTTTCAAGAGACATGACTGGGTTAATTTAATCGAAGTGGTTATTCGAACCCGGGTCCGAGAAGTGAGAGGTTGGGATGAAAATTTAAAAAAAAAAATAATAAAATTATTGTAGGGTTGTGAGACAAAAGTTGGTACCAAAATGAAAGATAATTGAATGCACTAAATGTTTGTAAACTTACTGCTTCAGTTTAACTAAAATAAACTACCAGAAATTACATCCGAATAGCATTGAATCTAAAGGCCGGGTCCGAATAGCGGCGCTGCGTGTCCGGGTCCATTTTGACTAAATGCTATTCGGAAGTACGGTTCCAAAATATAGTCCATTCAATTATCTTTCATTTGATATATATAATTTTTGTCTCACAAACACTACAATAATTTTAAAATACTTTTTAGTAAACCCAAACTCTAACTTCTCGGACCCGGGTCCGATTCGCCGCATCCTAATTTAATAGGTGCCTTAGTTAGTTAACCGATCTCAAAAATCAAACTTACCTTAGAAGCCACGTTTGCCTTGAGAAACAGGGGAGACGAGCATAACGTTTCGAAGTTCCTTTATAAAATGAGTATTTTCCCTTTGGTATTATCCGGGTCATTAAAGTTTTCAAAGATTTATGTATTTTATATAGGTATATATATGAAATTATTTACGAACTTGTTTACAGTACTCTAAATACAGTAGCTACATTCCCTTCAACATTCAAATATTTTTCAGTTAAACATATTTAAAAAAAAATAATTTATAATATAATTGTAATATTAAATCGAGTGATGTTTTATAGGAAAGTAAGTCTATAGTTCATCATATTTTAACCGCTTTATCGTGGATCATCCTGGTTTATCATGGTTCAGCCTGGTTTATCATCGTTCATCCTGATTTATCATGCTTCATCCTTGTTTATCCAGATTATCCTGGTTTATCATTGTTCTCCTTGTTTATCATTGTTCTCCTTGTTTATCATGGTTTAGCCTGGTTTATCATGGTTTATCATGGCTCTCCTTGTTTATCATGGTTTATCCTGGTTTATCGTGGCTTATCATGGTTCTCCTTGTTTATCATGGTTCATCCTGGTTTATCATGGCTTATCATGGTTCATTCTGGTTTATCATGATTCATCCTGGTTTATCATGGTTTATCATGGTTCATTCTGGTTTATCATGGTTCATCCTGGTTTATCATGGTTCATCCTGGGTTATCATGATTCTCCTGGTTTATTATGGTTCATCCTGGTTTATCATGGTTCATCCTGGTTTATCATGGTTCATCCTGGTTTATCATCGTTCATCCTGGTTTATAATGGTTCCCCTGGCTTATCATGGTTCATCCTGGTTTGTCAAGGTTCATCCTGGTTTGCAAAGGCTCATCTTGCTTTATCATGGTTCATCCTGGTTTATCATGGTTCATCCTGGTTTATTATGATTAAAACTTATGGCAAGATTCCCCAGTGGGACTTGACGTCCATCGGTGATTGACCTATATGTTAAGATTAGTTTACGACTGGATCACGTAAAGCTTATAAAAGTATTTTTATACTTGAAGCTAATGAGACATGTCTGTTTTTTTGTGTTCATCGGCTGGGAGATAAATGCCACTGCTTCTTTGTAATATAGCCATGATAAGACTCTCATAGATTGGGATATTGTAATATAGCTGTGATGAAACTGTCCAAGATTTTTTTTTTTGGTGGAAAAGTGTCCACATTGGAAAATAATTTTCTGCATTTCGCGTCTAGATTTTTCGGCATTACAACCTTACTCCCAGATTTCGGTATATGCGATATTGTGTTTTCCTGCTGACGATGAGTTGCCCTACACCAGTGGCCCTCAAATCTGACTCGGACACCACCTTCTAAGTACTATAGACCCAACTTTAGCGCCACCCTGCGTGTTTTTCCCCCACCCATATATATAATATNTATATATATATTTATATATATATATGGTTATTCAGGACAGTAGTTAGCACAACTCTGTAGGCAAGACAGCAACACAATAAATATGCAATGTTATAATTATTATAATAATTGGATGCTGGGTGGTCGAATAGTCTAAACCAGGGGTTGGGAACTTTTTGTCTGAGAGAGCCATGGACACCACATATTTTGAAAAGTAATTCTATGAGAGCCATACATTATGTTTAAAACTAAAAAAAAATCAAGTAAATGTGTGCATTTTGTGTAATTTCAACACTAGAAATTCAATAATTATGTTCATGAATTCTTTTAATTAACATTGTTCTGCTGTTGCTAATCAATAATGAGTATTTCTTACCATTAATGCGACATTTAAAAAAAAAAATCGAACATTTGTCTGCGAGCCAGATGCAGCCATCAATAGAGCCACATCTGGCTCGCGAGCCATAGGTTCCCGACCCCTAGTCTAAACCGAGCCAATACAGAGCTTGTGGAATGGAGTTCAGTCCCCAGAAAATCACATGGAGACCGAGTCCCGTATGACATTGAAGCAATTAAAATTCTGGGAACTCCTGCGACGCTACTGGTGCCAACATGTATCATCTATACATGATGCTCCTTTAGGGTATCCAGATACTTAGGAGATTTCTAGGGAACCAGATTAAAATCCTAAAATATAACGCCAGGCTTTTCGTCCAGCAAAGTCTACACCATCGCCACGTTTGCCAATAAATAAATTGTAATATAAAAATATACAAAATTAATTATTAATTAACTTGACATATCCATACCAGTATAAAGTAGGATAAAGGTTTAGCCGTTTATTAAGGATAGCTTAATGATCTTGTTACGAACTGGATTTGGGAGCGTGACTCTTTTTTTACGAAAGTTTTCGCCAACGCGGTTTTGGTATGGCGAGTTGTGATGGGTGGGGTGATGCGAGGTCAGTTCTTGGTGTCCGTATGAGTTGTCAGTGGAGTTATCATTGTAGTGAGAAGGGGGCAAGTTGATCAGTGGGATGAGAGTGGTCTGTGGATAAGGCTCAATGGGACGAATGTGGCGTGAGGATTAGGGTCAGTGTGACGAAAGTGGTCTGAGGATAAGGGTCAGTGTAAGGGGGATTTTTGCAAAGAGTGTTTTGCAGCAGCCAGGTGTTCATAAAGTACTGTCATTCTTTCATTGAACGTTGGTTGTTGATCTTAAGGGGTGACCAAGTATGGCTGTGTGGCCGTGAAGTTGGACGAAGGTGCCAGCAATGAGACCAGCGACCGTAACGTTTGATACACGGAACGTCCTTCATAGAAAAGTTCGTAACATTTACAAGCGAAGAAGATTCCATCAGAAATAAGACCGTAAGACTTTGCTCAATTATGTTTACTGTATATGATTTGGCGGGGGCCTTAGAAAAAGTGATGCCTTTTCTCCAGTGTACGGTTTCGGGGTAATTAAAATAACAACTTTCAGATACATGGATTCATTTTCTTTCAAAGACAGATATTCTTGACAAATTTCTAACACCGCAGAGTAACGACATGATATTTTCTTTCCAAGACAGATATTCTTGACCACTTTCTACAATTTCATTGACAAAATTCTTTGACAATTCTTTTGCTGCCCTCTCGCATAATACTTCTCAGTCAGCTAAGTGTCAGCGCTAAAAAAACCCAGCATATGTCAATTCCTACAGTGTCAAATAGCATCTAAAAGCGACTTAAAAAACTAGCAATGCGATATTCAATATTTTTTCGTGACATCATTGTCATCATATTTCCTTCATTTTCTGCCCTGAAAATTTAAAAAAAAAAAAAGTTTTTTTTGGGGGGTTGGGGGCTGAAAATTTGAAACAATCTGTTGCCATCGGCAACGAGTCTCTATGTGCCACTTAACTCTCTTAAACACCCCGACACCCTCCCCCCCCCCCCTTTTTTATTTTCCTCCACAAAACTTAACCCCCTACAAAATATAATTTCACTACTGAACGTTATCAAAAGGACTTCAACCCCCTTTGTAGACAATCTCCCAAAACCCCTCCCCCCTTTTACCGATCTTACGCTACAAGCGGTAACATCCCCCGAGATTGTATTTCTATTTTCAAAACCCTTTCAGATGAAAGCAGGCCATGATTTCCATTTAAAGAGAGCTTTGTCGCCTTCATAAACCCGGTAGCTACCCCTTCACACCGGAGGCAGCACAATAGTTTTAACTTGGGATACAAAGGAGAAGTGCACCGGGGCGTTTTGAAATTGCCTCGCGGCCGCAGAGCGGCGCTAAACTAAACCTATACCAGACCGTTTCCAGAAGCTGATTGCAGCGAAGATGTTATAGTAGTGGGGCGCTTAAATGGTGACTCGGCAGTGATCGTGGGAAGATGAAGCACTGGATGAGATCCCAGAATGTAGAGCATAAGACACACACACAAAAAACAATAACAAAAAAAAAAACACAACAACATCCAAATATATGTCCATTGCTTATTGTAGATTGTAGATATCGGATGGCCTTGAAAAATCTCATACTTTGATATTAAACTTATAATCTGTAGTGTTTTAGTTCTTTGTTGTTTTTCATGGGTTATTTTTTCCATTTTTCTTTTTTTTTTACGGCATTTTATGACAGAGTCTGACCACCCATCCCAAACCTCCCCTATACACGGAGGGGCGGGGGGGGGGAGGATGACGACGACAACTAAATTATAATTACAGGGATATTTCTTCATTCAAAATTTTTTTTAATCGTCACGAGATTTTTACCTTTGATTTAGAGAGTCGCCATGCAGTGATCAACGGGTTTAGCAGAGGATTAACTTACAGCTTGAGGATTGAAAAGGTTTCGTTTTAATTTTTTTTTAAATGCTTTTTTTTTTTTTTTGGTTTTAGTTGAAACGTCTTAATCAGATTTTCCCCCTTTGGGGGTCGCCCAACCATTTCACAGGGTGGATTAACTTACAGCTTGAGGATTGAAAAGGTTTTGTTTTAATTTTTTTTTAAATGCTTTTTTTTTTTTTTTGGTCTTAGTTGAAACGTCTTAATCAGATTTTCCCCCTTTGGGGGTCGCACAACCATTTCACAGGGGTCGCCTAAGACCAGCGGAAAACACATGTACTTTCCAGTTATAACGTGGCAACCAACATAATTTTGGGGTTGGGGGTCGCCACAACATGAGGAACATTATTAAAGGGTCGCGGCATTAGGAAGGTTGAGAACCACTGCTCTATTAGGGGTGCGCTAAATATAGACGACAGAAAGTACATTTTTTTTTTAATACAAGATAGCGTTCAGTCGAAACCAAAATACATTTGTCCATCTGTTAACCATGTATTCCTAAGTACCTAAGAAGTACCTAACCCGATGCTTAATCCATGGCACTGGCGTAAATGCCGCCATCTTATAATGATTATTATTTTATTTTTTTTAAAATTGAGATGGTTTAAGGCCAGGGAACCTGTTATATCTGAGATGAATAACCTGGCGGTAAGCCGGAAGCAAACGCTGTCATTAAAGGCGGGCACGATAGTGTGACGTACAGAGCGGAGAGGGAAAAGGCAGGTGGGGGGGGGGTGGAGAGTAGTCTAGAGCAAAAGGAGTCTTCCACAAAGTCAGCTGACTACTGGCGTGACAGCCCGCGACAAATCAATGTAATTGAATTCTACCCCCATACGAAGAATTATGAATTAGCCAAAAAACACGTTTGAAGATTTTTTTAATACCGAAATATAAACAATAAAAAAAAAAAAAAAACAACCTCTCATCCCATACGCCGCACAGCATTAGGACGTTAGGTGACCCCCAACACCACTAAAAA
>CAXITT010000479.1:277655-292753 GCA_964033795.1 Lymnaea stagnalis | reverse complement strand
CATTACTAAAAAAAAAACCAAAAAAAAAACACACCCACTCCACATTACAAAAAAAAACCCCAAAAAAACAAACCCACTCCACATTACTAAAAAAAAAACCAAAAAAAAACAAACCCACTCCACATTACTAAAAAAAAAATAAAAAATTCAGAGATTTCAGCTGATGTTTTAGTGTGGGAGATCTTTTTATCAACAGTAAATTATAAAAATCTTAAAATAGAATGAATGTGTAAAATTCGGAACCAGCAAAATTTCTTATTGTTAATTAAAACTTTATGCCTTGTATATATAAATGGAGAGACAAGTTCCTTTTTTAAAAAAAAGGAACCCCTAAATGTATGTTAAAATATTCATTCATTCGCACATCTATTCATACATCCGTTGATGCATTCTTCAAAACTCTTCATCCTTTCGAGTATCGATCTGTACAAGTGTATCGATCCACCCCATACATCCCGTTAGTTTTTTTCTTCTTTCGCCATTAGCATAATCAGTTATCTGATCAGTCTAATTTATTGGAATAATCGAGTGAAATGTTGAAACTCCACGATGCCATACGCCTTCGTGTCACCTTTCATGAGTACGGGAAATTGTAATTTCCTTCAGAACTGTTCGCAGAGGAAGCTGTTATGTTATTGTTCGCTTTAGTTGAGGACTGAGATGGCTGCGAGCCATGGGACGGGACATGGTGGGTCTGGGGGGTTAGGGGGACTGGGAAGGATGTTGGGGGACCGTTGGGTTCGTGTATGTGTGTGTGTTGCGGAGTGGGAGGCATACACCCAAAGTTTCCTTAATTCTTAGATTTACAGGAAATGTTTGAAATTTCCCGCTACAGACACAATCTGGGGCCATTTCAGTTTTGACAAAGAGAATATTTTGCTGGCGTCTTGAAGACCAGGACGCTGTAACCCGTAACTATTGGATGGTGGTACGTAGGCGTGTGAGGTGGGGGGTGGGGGAGGGGGGTCTGGACGGGGACTGTCCGGTTTGGTTGATTTATTATTTTTTCTTTCTTAGATAACACAGACCATGTGAAAAACGTAAAGGTCAAATATGAAAAGAAAAAGAAAACACTGACCCCTGGGGGATAGTATCGTATATCTTCAAAGGGGTGGGGGGGGGGGCTCGGGAGGTTGATAAAAATAGGAATAAAAGAACTATCAAATTTGTTTTCAATGCCACCCTCCCACACGTTTCAATTCCAGTTTCTATTTAAAAAAAAAATATTCAATATAATTTCCGGAGGCGATGTTTAAAAAAATAAAATAAAAAGTTATTTATCCTTTTCTTCTTATTTTATCACTTCTTCCTTATTTAAAATATATATATATTTTTATATAATAAAATAAAGTAGGGCTCTTTTTTTTATCATTGATCTTAGAGCAGTGAAATAAATATTTGGACTTTTATCAGCGGACTGGGTTCGTTGTGCGTTTAGTATCTAAGAAGAACCCCCCCACCCCCCCCCCACTCCCCCAAGGCGTTAAATAATTTCATTATAACAGTTATTCACACCGAACAAGTATTGGACGCAAGTATTGCTGTAGACTAATGTGAAAGAACAACGAAAAAAAATAATAATCTCAAACAAGGATTTTCAAGACCGGAAAGTTTAAGACATTGTACGATGAATGAAACAGAAAAGTCCATTCCTTTGGATCAATACACACTTCTGATTATATCTTATTTTAATCGACCATCATTCTCCTATTTAAAGATTTAACATCTTCTTTGGTCTATAAAACAGTGGTTTTCAATGGGTTTTACAGTTTTCTTGAATTCCCTTCTTTCAGGCTTTCCCATACTTTGTTTCATTCATTTCCAAAAAAATGATTGTCTGTTTGCATTAATGCTATGACATTTTTTTTTTTCATGTTTTTTGTTTGTTGTTTGTTTTTTTAAATCGTGAAACGAGAGCATTTTATTTGACATCGAATCCTTGCAGTCCCACGTGACTACCATCTTGTTTCCCACGTGACTATCATCTTGTTTCCCACGTGACTATCATCTTGTTTCCCACGTGACTGCCATCTTGTTTCCCACGTGACTGCCATCTTGTTTCCCACGTGACTGCCATCTTGTTTCCCACGTGACTGCCATCTTGTTTCCCATGTGACTGCCATCTTGTTTCCCACGTGACTTTCATCTTGTTTCCCACGTGACTACCATCTTGTTTCCCACGTAACTGCCATCTTGTTTCCCGCATGACTACCATCTTGTTTCCCAATATTGTGACATCAATGGTCACGGTGTTTAAAATTTGAAATGCGAAAAAAAGTTATTTAAAACTGTAGAAGTTATAGTATTTTACATAGACCAGGGGTCTCAAACTCGCAGCCCGCGGGCCATTTGCGGCCCGCAAGACGATATTTTGCGGCCCGCTACATGACAGCAACGTTTAGTGTAATGCGGCCCGCGAGTTTTCCCCATTCCCATATATATATAATGTGACCCTCCGTGACGATTTAAGTTGAATCTCACCAATTCTGATTTTTATTGTGATTATATAGATTAGGACGTTGATTATAATGTAAAACAGATTTAGGACCGGACTAAAAGTTTTTATTTCATAGCATTTTTTGAGACAAACATGGCGGCCAAGGTGCGGTTTTGAGAAAAGTTTTAAAAGTCAGCTAGAGGGTAATGCACAACCACAATTGTGTAAATCGTAGCAATCTGAGACAGTATCAAAATATCCCTATGGAAATTGCCCCTACTGTTAACGAGTTAGGGAACTTCCGAGCATGTCAGCTTCGTTCCATTTCAAAATAGGGTTAGTCAAAAACTCCTTTTCTACGAAAAAAAAATTCAAAATTCATTCTCCCTACAATAGCATCTTCCTTCACATCAAACATTTATAAATATTGAATGCTCCTGCCTACTGTCTGAAGACATTTGAGCATTTAAAGCCGTCATGGAGAAGGTTGGGGTGGTTCTTCCTGGACTAATTTAACAAGTCGAAGTTCAAGGATAAACTTACTGATGAGCATCTTCAAGCTATACTGAGGGTCTCAGTTGCTTCCTCACTCAAGCCCAATGTTGCTCAGCTGTGTAAGAAGAAGCGCTCCCAGGTCTCTGGCAACGAGCAGTAGGAGGAAGAAAGTGACGCCTGGTTCTTGAGAACCCTTCAGGTTTTATTTTGGTATTAATGAAGGTTGAGCAGATTGTAACAGGTGTACTTTATTGAATTCGTTATTGCTTCTTTTTGCTTGATGCGGCCCCGGTCTCACTCAGACTCTACCTCCTGAAGCCCCCTGGATGGTTTGAGTTTGAGACCCCTGACATATAGACGATACAAACAGGAAGAGTGTCTCTGAGTTTAATTCTACACCAACACGGTCCGGCTTTGACAATGTTAAATTTTAGTTATGAATAAGACATATAAATTAGTACAAGCCTACTTTGCGACACATGATAATTCCACAATATCTCATCACAGCCTTTGACAAACAAAGTGGGCTTTTTTTTATATATTTTTTATCCCAATGGTTACATACAGTTGTAAGCCAGTCACCTGGGAATGTAATGTTTTCAATTTGTGTTATTCCCCGTGAGGCCGGCCTCGTTCGGGGTCAGGGCTGTGATTTGCCAATTCCGGAAGAATAGCCGGGGCCCCGCCGAGACCTTACATTCCCCATCGATTCGTGTCCCCCCCCCCTCCCCCCAACCCCCCCCCCCCCACGAGTTGAGGAAAATAATTTTAGATCGGGCACTGGGAACACAATTGCATTTACGGCTATCAGCACAGGGCTTTCCGGTTAGAGGGTACTCACCCTTCCGATAGGAAGAGAAGGCGAAAAAAATGGTCTAATCTTTTTTTTTTTTTTTTTTTTTTTTTTTTTTTTTGGGCTCTTTAATTTTTTTAATTTTAAGAATTTTTCACCCCCCCCCCCCCCCCCCTTTTTGAGGCTCTTTAAATTGTGTAAATGTAAGACATTATCACCCCCCCCCCCCACACCCCTTCCCACCCGGGCCGAATCATGAAGTCTTTTTAAAAAAAGGAAATCCATAATCATGACTTGAATTGGTGTTTAGAGTATCGGACTATATCGCTGGAGGGCACGACCTATAGGGTGCGACACTTACTAGTTTAAAATCATTGTGTGGGTTTAAGATAAGATAAGATTTTTTTATTGATCCAAATAAATGGAAATGTCTTTTGATTGCATTATACATTTTCAGCACATAAATAAAACAATTTGAAGACAAGACATTTATAATAAATTATCTCAAACAGCCATTCAGTGAGTTCTCTTAGCCAAATCGGGGACTTATTACTTCTCATGAAGATGTGCGACTTCAGAGGTAGCACGCTGGTAAATTCGTACAGATTGGGGAACAAAAGAATTTTGACATCTGTCAGTCCTCGCCCTGATGGAAAGAATTCGTCCCGAACGGCCCGATCCTAAGTATTTGTGATGAAGAGGGTGGGATGTATCATCCAAAATATGTTTAGCTTTACAAAAAACATCTTTCTTCAAATAGTTCTTCAAGTGAAGGATGTTTAGTTTGTGTTATGTTCCTAGCTTTCTTGATTAGTCGGTTTATGCGGTGTTTAATATCAGACGTTGAATTCCCACACCAGCAGGTAATACTGAAATTCAGTAGGCTTCCATTTGTTGCACTGTAGAATAAGTTAATGATTTGCTTGTTTACGCCGAAATTGTACAGTTTTTTGAGAAAGAACAGTCTTTGGTTGAATTTCTTATACAGCATTTGACCGTGCTCATGCCATGTTAGCTTATTATTAATGGTGACATCTAAGTACTTTTATACCTCCACTTTCTCTACACTTTGATTTTTTATGTTGAGATCTGTAATCTGGTGTTTCTCCTTCCTGAAACCAACAAACATTTCCTTAGTTTTTGAGACATTCAGCTGGAGAAAATTTTCATTGCACCAATTGATAAAGCTTGTAACTAAATTGCGGTATAGGCCTTCTCCTCCAACAATGGTGGTATCATCAGAATATTAAGATTGGAACGGTGTTGCCTGAGCTTTGAATATCATGGGTATATATGGTATACAGTACTGGAGAGGCCGAATGGTCAAAACTGAGCAAATCTCAAGTTGGTGGTCTGGAGTTCAATTCCAGCCAGAGCCCAGTCAAGCAATAACACCAGCACCCCGGGTAGATGAGACTCGTTAACCTTGGAAGGCAACTCATCTAAGAGAAGGAAACTCTGAAATCAAACCCGGAGATGGAGTCCCGAAAGGCGGATAACATTGATACAATGAAACATTCCGGCAACTCCTTCGACGTCACTGGTGCCAAGCTGTATCATCCAATGATGTTCCCTTGGGTTACCCAGCGGCGTGGAGACAGGCGATTTGCTGTTGGGAACCAGCGTATAATCCTTGAAGTATAATCCCAGGCCATGTGGATTTCGTCCTCCGAAGCCCACTCCATCGTCACATTGTGACGGACGGATGCCAGCAAAAAATTGGAGAGAGAAGGCAGCTCTTTTTACGGGGGGTGGTGTGTGTTGGGAGGTGGTATTGTGGTACCTAGGTAAGGTGCACAAATGTTTAATAGTTATATTAGGGCATTTATGTGACTGTATCTGCTTATATCAAGGATTTTTTAAAAATGAGCTGGTGTATGGTAGGGTAGTGGAGGAGGGACATTTGTTTATATTTAAAATGATACAAAGAAACGTAAATGACTATGTGATTGCTAAAAACCGAGAGAAACCTACACAAAAATACATGCGAACATACACAACGTCTAATGCACACAAAAGCACATATTAACATACACCTCTAAACAAATACAAACATAACACCGATCAAACACTTCCCCTTCCATACACAATAAAACACATACTAACACACACACACAACCTTTCTATACACACAAGCACACATATAGTAAAGTCAAACCTACCTGACCTCCAACCTGTCATGGGACACAGCAATGTCAAACCTACCTTACCTCCAACATGTCAATGGGACACAGTAATGTCAAACCTAACTTACCTCCAACATGTCAATGAGACACAGTAATGTCAAACCTACCTTACCTCCAACCTGTCATAGGACACGGTAATGTCAAACCCTCCTCACCTCCAACCTGTCATGGAACGCACTAATGTCAAACCTACCTTAACTCCAACCTGTCATGGACAAAGTAATGTCAAACCTACCTTAGCTCCAACCTGTCATGGGACAAAGTAATGTCAAACCTACCTTAACTCCAACCTGTCATGGGACACAGTAATGTCAAAACTACCTTAACTACAACCTTTCATGGGACAAAGTAATGTCAAACCTACCTTACCTCCAACCTGTCATGGGACACAGTAATGTCAAACCTACCTTAGCTCCAACCTGTCATGGGACAAAGTAATGTCAAACCTACCTTAAATCCAACCTGTCATGGGACAAAGTAATGTCAAACCTAACTTAACTCCAACCTGTCATGGTACACAGTAATGTAAAACCTACCTTAACTCCAACCTGTCATGGGGCACAGAAATGTCAAACCTACCTTAAATCCAACCTGTCATGGGACAAAGTAATTTCAAACCTACCTTACCTCCAACATGTCATGGGACACAGTAATGTCAAACCTACCTTAACTCCAACCTGTCATGGGACACAGTAATGTCAAACCTACCTTAACTCCAACCTGTCACGGGACACAGTAATGTCAAACCTACCTTACCTCCAACCTGTCATAGGACACGTAATGTCAAACCCTCCTCACCTCCAACCTGTCATGGGACACAGTAATGTCAAACCTACCTTAACTCCAACCTGTCACGGGACACAGTAATGTCAAACCTACCTTACCTCCAACCTGTCATAGGACACGTAATGTCAAACCCTCCTCACCTCCAACCTGTCATGGGACAAAGTAATGTCAAACCTACCTTAACTCCAACATGTCATGGGACACAGTAATGTCAAACCTACCTTAACTCCAACCTGTCATGGGACACAGTAATGTCAAACCTACCTTAACTCCAAACTGTCACGGGGCACAGTAATGTCAAACCTACCTTAACTCCAACCTGTCATGGGACACAGTTATGTCAAACCTACCTTAACTCCAACCTGTCATGGGACACAATAATGTCAATCTACCTTAACTCCAACCTGTCACGGGGCACAGTAATGTCAAACCTACCTTAACTCCAACCTGTCACGGGACACAGTAATGTCAAACCTACCTTAGCTCCAACCTGTAAAAATTGAACGGATTGTGATTTATTTGGCCTGTCGATCTGTAAAATAATTTAGGTGAGAAACTTGCGTCCTTAGACCTGGAACAAGAGCCATACGATCTTGCACGCCTCCACCACAGGCCTGCACAACATACGTTACGCGGGTTGCATGTGGCCCGCCAGCACCCACCTTTGTGACCCGCGAAGTAACGAACAATTATTTATTCTTATATTTTCCTAATAGTTTTCCCCCCTATTCTATTTTCTTTTGGCCGGTACAAGCTTTCATAATGTGTTACGGCCGCCTTACATTTTGAGTTGTGCAGGCCTGCTCTACCATCTAATACTCCGAAATTTCACACTAATTAATTAAAACTGCTCATCTCTTTGTTAACAGTTGCGGTCCTTGCCTCCCTATCATACTGTTCATCAACCGAACTTTCAACATGCAAAGACGAATTTATTTTCTAATACAAAATCTTAATTTTCACTTATTATCCTTATCCCTACCCAGACTGGGCCCCGCGCAATTCGTTTCGCATAGGGTCCCGCCATTGTTAGGGCCGGCCCTGCCTTCAGCACTCTATAATGGTCACCATGGTAGCAAGAAATTCATTGCGACAGTTTCTGTAAGAAATCCCCCCCCCCCAAACACTCGCTTGTTTTATCCTCTACTCATGGGACCCCCCCCTTTAAGTATTTACAACCATTTTTGCTTACACATTTCAAGTATAAAGAGTTATACTGAAAAATAATCACCACGCACTTTTATCTGTCTTTGCCATTTAAAATAGATCATTGCTAAAAATGGTGCTGGTGTCCAAACTCATACGTGTAAAAATTGATGGGTTGTGATTCATTTGGCTTTAAAAAGAAAATATATTTTTTTTTAGTCGTGACGAGGCCTGGCCATCTGTACAATAATTTAGATAAGAAACCTGTGACATTACATTTATCAAGCGTGTTTACGTCAGGCTCCTGTTCTGGGAATCATTCAAAATATTTTCTTTTCACGTCCCAAAGCTGTAGACGTTATTTATACTCTGGATATGCGTTTGAGTGGGAGTCAGTTGTCAAAGGGGTTCAGATCAAATTCGTACGCGTCAGAGGTCATTGTACTACCCGAGATGACATCATTCTAGAGCAGGCCTGCACAGCACAAAGTGTAAGGCGGGCCACAAATAATACTTTATGAAAAACTTGTGCTGGCCGAAAGATAATAGGACAGTGGGGAAGGTTATTAAGAAAATAATAATAATAAAGAATAATTCATTACTTCGCGGGACCGTAAAGGGGGTTCTGGTGGACCGCAATGCGGCACGCGGGCTATGTTGTGCATGGCCTGTTTTAGGGCATTGCAATTTTAACTTTATTTTTTTTTGTATTCGAATATTTTTTAATGATTCCGACTTTTAAACATTTCATTCCATCTTGATCATGATTCTACTTATCGCATTCGCTGTCTCTGACGTCTTGGACTCCTCTATCTCTGATCTCTTGGCCTCTTTCTATTCATAGTATCTTTTGCGCGCCTTCTCGGTGTGCCTACGGTCCTTGGTCTTTCAAACATCTGCTCTATCTTTAGCCTCCTCGTGTGAACGTTTTGTGATATAGGCATCGAGTCTCATTTTAGGATGACCCCTATGACTGTTTTCTGTCCGTTATGTCCGTTTGAAACGTCTTGAATACCATAACAAGTCAAAACATTAATGTGCACTGAAGCCCGGTTAAAGTTTATAACTATGGTGTTGAAGTTCTAAATGACCTTCTTGATGTCTTCATGATAGCCTTCCATTATCCAAGCCATTGTCCCCTGAGTATGTGATTAAGTGTGTGTGGGGGGAGTGAGTGGGCGGGCGTGTACTCGCGCACAGTTCTAGTGTCTGTCCAGCTCATTCTCTCTCTTACACCTCGGTTCATCCCATCGCTTAAAGTTTTTTCGGTAATTACAGCAACCGCAGTCATGGTAAGACTACTTATCGCTTGAACAATTCCCTGTTAACTCTCTCCCTTGTGACAAATCTTCTCACCCCGCCACCAACCCCCCCCCCCCCACCAAAAAAAAAATAAATCCTCACCCACCCCCCCCACATCTCCTGCACTCCTCACCATCGACTGACGCCCTCGTCCGCGGCTTAATCCTACCCCCGGGGATTCGAAGTGATCTGCCAGGCGAAATGGTGTGAGTGTGTGGGGGGGGGTGTGCCTTACATGTAACAGCGGCCACTTCACTCGTTAGCAGCCTTCTATCTACAGACCGACCCAGGACCGGGGCAACGTTTAGGTCGGACACAGACGACTTGAACAGTGTCACGAGTTGCAACGTATGCCCGAAACAGCGCTGAAATATTCAGTTATCGACTTTCGATTAGACAGACGTTACTACGCCTACTTCAGTACACGATTACACCAGATGGTCATTTATGCCGGTTTACAACCCACCTTTCACCCGCCAAGCCCCCAATCTCCACACTCCACATACAATCTACAATCGTCTCTCTATAATGATATTTGACGCTCAGCGTATTAGGTAGGATTCCGATGCTATTGTACAATCCGATTTCGTGCAAAATCTCGACTTATACTTGATAACAAAAAAAAATTTAGATAACCAAAACAAATGAAACATTTTTTATCGGTTATAATACATTATAATCTCTTCTATAAATTTGGCTTGTTATTTGAATGTTTCCATTTGAATGTTTCCATTTGAATGTTTCCATTTGAATGTTTCCAATTGAATGTTTCCATTTGAATGTTTCCAATTGAATGTTTCCATTTGAATGTCTAGCCATGGAAAGTACCCAGCAATGATATTTACCCCCCCTCCCCCCAAAAAATAAAATAAAGAACAACAACAAAAAGACAACAACTAACGCAACTGCGTTTGGTGAGTAATAATTTATTTTCTTTCCGGAAAATGAAATTGTCTCAATTTGGTGTAAAAAAAAAATATTCGGTTTAAAAGTGGTCGGGGACATCAGAATATTAATAGAGTTCATGGGCGGGAAATAAAAAAAAAAGTGTGCAGTGAAAAATTGGGATTCTTAAATGTGCGTTACTTGAGGTCATGTTCTGGCAAGTATTTTTAGTAGCTAGGGAGTTCACGCATTGCTGTCGCCAGTGTTTGCCGGGATATAACTAGTTTATATTGGATTTCAAAGTGAGATGTTCTTGTGACGATGACTTGCGATACGAACAAAACAGCACTAAAAACATATCTTTTTAAATTATATTACCCTGACTGATTCCCCTCCTCTGACCGATAAATGATCTTGCTGGCTGCCGTCCGTGGTTTGTCTTGTAAAAGTAATGTGGTGGGGTGGGTGAATATACATTGCTGTTCTTTATTTCATAAATGTATTTTATTTTAATGTCATGATTATGTCTCTTTTGATAACAATTTTATGTACAGCGCGGTGATCCCAGCCTTAGGCTGGGGTACCACGCTATATAAGACGTCTTATTATTATAATTATATACTGTAAACTTGATCTTTTTTTTTTTTTTAGCGTTACTTCCAATAGAGTTCGTCATTTCTCAGACCGGAAAACGTCACAGCGTTACTATTTTTAGAACGCCGGACAAATATTTCTCAAAACATGGCAGCTAATAGTGCTTATCACCATATCGTTCGGACGATCCTTGTATCTAAAGAGTCACTGTTACATGCGGCCGTACGCGCAAAGAAATCCCATTTCACCAAATAGCAGTACAAAATGTGTACAACATTTCGTAAAATATGGTTTTAAACAAGTTTTGACTTAGGTTAAGGGCCTTTTTTGCTAACATAGTAGTACTGAACAGTGTTGATTTTTTTTCCCCGACCCGAGTACCCGGATGATTACAACAGTTCTATTAATAGATTTTGGACATTAAATGACAAGCCCTATTTGACTGACTGAAAATATGATTTCCTCAAAAAAAAAAAACAACAAAAAACAACAAAAAACAATGTTAACTTCCGTACAGTATTATTGTCAAATACATCAATAAACTGTATTTTTAAAGAACGTTCTGTCACATTAAACTTTGCTCCCTATTAGCCCGTCGCTCACTCAAATTTTTTAGCTTTTACATTTTAATTTTAAAAAGAAGTAACATCTTTAATTTTTACAGTAGTGCCTTAATTAACTCATTTTGTTTTGTGTGTGAATGTATGATCTATGTTATTTGGTAATTGAACATCATTACGTAAAGGTTACATTGAACACGTTTGCGCAAAGATTACAACCTATTTGTTTAACTAAAATATAAACGAATGATCATTTATGGCCCTGATGACAGTAAACATCAAAAGTCAACCAGTGTCGTTGCGAGTTCCAGGCCGCATTATATCAGTTTGGTCACTGCACATACGTATCTAGATTTTACGAGAACAATGACACACGTGTCAGTGTTGTTTTACGGTATTTGGTAATCCTCTCTTGTTATGAGCATTTTCATTTACAAAAAAAAAAAAAAAAAAAAAAAAAAAAAAAAAAAAAAAGAAAATACAAAAAAAATTGACACACGTGTCAGTGTTGTTTTACGGTATTTGGTAATCCTCTCTTGTTATGAGCATTTTCATTTACAAAAAAAAAAAAAAAAAAAAAAAAAAAAAAAAAAAAAAAAAAAAAATAAAAAAAAAAAAAAAAAAAAAAAAAAAAAAAAAAAACAACAGACATAGGCTGTTTCGGATAAACGAACGTTTGGATAATCGGACATCGGAAAATCAAAGCTCTTTTTAATATAAAACTATTATCGCTGCAGAAATAAAAAAAAAATTGCCTGAGAATTCTTTACCTCATAAAGTGCGGTTCGCATCATCATTCACTCCTCAAGTGGATGCCAAAGATGTAGCAGATGAATTAAAACTCACCAAAGACCTGGTCTCTGAAAACATGATTGTGACTTGGGTGTGATGTACACCAAGGAAGCTTTTAGCGGACTGAGAAACCGTTTGTTTGCCGCGGGCTGGTTCCACCAAAAATCATATAAACATTGGCATGATCAAAATGATGTAACAGGAGAACTGCATATTCCTTATTGTTCTTCAATTGGTCAAAAAATATTTGTAAAAGATGGTGGGGGGGGGGAGGAGGAGGGGGGAGATTAAAATATGAATATCTATTTTTAAGAAAATAAAATTAAAAAAAAAAAAAAAAAAAAATTGGTTGTCGAGTACGGGGCATTCATCCCAGGACGTATGTGCCCCCGCCGTCTTTGTGCCACTTATGTTACGCCACCGGTTTAGCAATTCCATTACACGGAAATGATTGGGGCGACGTGAAGTGATTTAGTGAGGGTCCAGGAGGTCGGTAATCGATGTCCATAATAAAATGGCTTAGTGCAGGGCCCGGGTGGTTATCTCTCCGTGGGATGTGTAAGTTGGTACAAGGTGGGTATGGGGTGGGGTGGGGGGGGGTTGTTTGAGGTTGGGGGACCGGGTACCTTACCATAATGTTATGTAAGTTAGTGGCACCATTTTTACTACAGATTAGCGTCGCTAGTTGTTGTTTTTTTTAACAGAAAAATGTACATTATTACTTTGCTTAAAAATGTTTTTAAAAATAATAATCCTAAAAAAAAAAGAGTTTATAAAACATATTTACGCTCTTTAAAAAAAAATGCGATTAATTCTTTAATGATTTAACGAATGAAATGCTAAAAGAAAATCCCCAAGCATATTAGGTGTCCTAAAGGTGCGACTGCTCGTCTTTATTTTAAAAAAATAAAAATTGCTTCGACATCAAACCTAGAGACATATTTCAGCCTACTGTCGAAAATGATAGTTCTCCATAACTTCTAACACGACAGAACTTTTCAAATACGATTTAGATTAGTTAATACCCCTAAGAATCAGCGAACGGTAAATTTAAAAGACATTAGTTGACACATTTTTAAAAAAAAAATAATAGTTTGAATTTTGAGAAAAAAACAAACAAACAAAAATACAAAAAATAAAAAAACAGAGAGGCTCCAAAGCCTTAGTCAACGTTTATTTTCATTAGTGTTTTCCTATTGTAGTTGTTTGAGCAAGACGAATCTTGATAAAAGGTTGAGCAGTTACTGTGTGGCAATCCTGCGGTCTGTAATAGGATTAAAAGGTGCCAAACGGTGCTGATGTTTAACAACACATACATGCAAAAAAAAGAACCAACATATCTAGAAATATAAAAATAATAATAAAAACAACTTTAATTATTTTTCACGTTTGGATACGTATCATATTATTTCTCGATTGGTCGTTCCGAAAATTTTGTGACATTTCCATTTGTCCTGTGTGCTGAGGAAGGCTTTGTGCCGAAAGTTCTCATCTCATTGTCCTGTCCTTAAATTCAAGCTTCCAAATACGGCGTTTTGCTATTTGACGTGATTCCTCCAGTCAACAATCTATCAAGATTTTCAGACACACGGGTGCTTTACAGTCCTTACGGATTTGGGGGGGGGGGGGGGGGGGGGGTCATGGTTCCTTTACGATCTATTTGACGTGATTCCTCCAGTCAACAATCTATCAAGATTTTCAGACACACGGGTGCTTTACAGTCCTTACGGATTTGGGGAGGGGGGGGGTGGGGGTGTCATGCTTCCTTTACGACATTTTAAGTAGAAGCGAAACTACTGCTTCTGTGATGTTGACGCTTACTGTAGTTCTGTAATTCTGTATTTCTGTATTTCTGTATTTCTGTATTTCTATATTTCTGTATTTCTGTATTTCTGTATTTCTGTATTTCTGTAATTCTGTATTTCTATACTTTTGAACTTCGTTAATTCTGTATTTCCATAATTCTGTATTTCTGTAATTCTGTATTTCTGTATTTCTGTAATTCTGTATTTCTATAATTTTGTACTTCGTTAATTCTGTATTTCTTTAATTTTGTATTTTTGTAATTCTGTATTTCTGTATTTCTGTAATTCTGTATTTCTGTAATTCTGTATTTCTGTAATTCTGTATTTCTGTAATTCTTTAATTCTGTATTTCTGTAATTCTGTATTTCTGTAATTCTGTATTTCTGTATTTCTGTAATTCTGTATTTCTGTAATTCTGTATTTCTGTAATTCTACAATTTTGTAATTCTGTATTTCTGTAATTCTACAATTTTGTAATTCTGTATTTCTGGAATTCTGTATTTCTGGAATTCTGTATTTCTGGAATTCTGTATTTCTGGAATTCTGTATTTCTGGAATTCTGTATTTCTGTAATTCTACAATTGTGTAATTCTGTATTTCTGTAATTCTACAATTTTGTAATTCTGTATTTCTGGAATTCTGTATTTCTGGAATTCTGTATTTCTGAAATTCTGTATTTCTGGAATTCTGTATTTCTGTAATTCTGTAT
The DNA here is from genome assembly GCA_964033795.1 of Lymnaea stagnalis. Classification (NCBI taxonomy): domain Eukaryota; kingdom Metazoa; phylum Mollusca; class Gastropoda; family Lymnaeidae; genus Lymnaea; species Lymnaea stagnalis. The sequence goes on along the minus strand of CAXITT010000479.1, from coordinate 278,263 downwards.
TTCTGTAATTCTGTATTTCTCTAATTCTGTACTTCTGTAATTCTGTATTTCTGTATTTCTGTAATTCTGTATTTCTGTAAATCTGTATTTCTGTAATTCTGTATTTCTTTAATTCTGTATTTCTGTAATTCTACAATTTTGTATTTCTGTATTTCTGTAATTCTGTATTTCTGTAATTCTACAATTTTGTAATTCTGTATTTCTGGAATTCTGTATTTCTGTAATTCTGTATTTCTCTAATTCTGTATTTCTGTAATTCTGTATTTCTGTAATTCTGTAATTCTGTATTTCTGTAAATCTGTATTTCTGTAATTCTGTATTTCTTTAATTCTGTATTTCTGTAATTCTACAATTTTGTATTTCTGTATTTCTGTAATTCTGTATTTCTGTAATTCTACAATTTTGTAATTCTGTATTTCTGGAATTCTGTATTTCTGTAATTCTGTATTTCTCTAATTCTGTATTTCTGTAATTCTGTATTTCTGTAATTCTGTAATTCTGTATTTCTGTAAATCTGTATTTCTGTAATTCTGTATTTCTGTAATTCTGTATTTCTGTAATTCTACAATTTTGTAATTCTGTATTTCTGGAATTCTGTATTTCTGTAA
>CAXITT010000479.1:175937-240786 GCA_964033795.1 Lymnaea stagnalis | reverse complement strand
CCCCCCCCCCCCTCGACCCCATGATTGGCGAAGGCATATTACCTCGTGCCGGTATTGTATTTCACTTAGTGGTCTCCGATGGACCAATTACGTCATTGCGAGACATCCTCGTACTGAAAAAGTCCAAGCGGGAAGCAATTCAAATAATTCGGAATTGTATTCAAGAGCTTCTCAGCGTTATCTTCTTGCCTCGCCATCTCCCTCTCATTCTATATCTCGCTCTCTCTCTCTCTCTCTCTCTCTCTTTCTCTCTCTCTCTCTCTCTCTCTCTCTCTCTCTCTCTCTCGTTCTCGCTCGCTCGTTCGGACAAACCAAGAAAGTGGAGAAAATAAAATGAAAGAGAGGCCACTGGGGGAAAAAAAAAATTATTGTTGGACGGAATGGCCCGGGGTACGGAGCTAACTCGACACACAAGGATTAGGTAACCCTAGGTTACCAGTCGGAACGCGTGGTCTATCATGAATGACCTTGAATTGAAAGAGACAAGAAAATTTCCCTCGTCACAATTACTAACAAAGGGGACTTTTGTCCTTACAACAAGTTGACATTTGTCCTTACCAACAAAGGGGACTTTTGTCCTTAAAACAAGTTGACGTTTTGTCCTTACCAACAAAGGGGACTTTTGTCCTTAAAACAAGTTGACGTTTTGTCCTTACTAACAAAGGGGACTTTTGTCCTTACAAACAAGTGGACTTTGGTATTGCTACCAAATACACTGTGTAGTAGGATTTGTTCGGGCTTGAAAGTAAAAGACAAGACATTTGAACCGACTTTCGGCCAGGCGCCTTCTCCCGCAGACGATACAACACACTGAGCAACGGATACATTTAAAGAACAAAATGAAACGTGTACTTTCAAATATAAACATATCTTGTTACACTATTATATATAATATATTTATTTTGGCATTTTTATATAGTGCTTACCTTAAAGCTCCAAGCGCTTTACAATTATTAAAAACATGTAAACTAAGTAAAATAAAAATGAAAAACCAGAGACACTAGGATAGTAACTACTATACTATAGAAACAATTAAAATGGCTATTAAACGAGTACACTTTGGCACGTTTTGGCCTATACTACAGGATCAACCCGAGGCAGAAAATGAGGGAGGGCAAGGAGGGTGCATCACAGGTCATAGGCGGACCTAAACAGATGGGTTTTAAGGGACTTTTTGAAAGTGGACGAGGTTTCACAATGACGGATGTGGAAGGGGAGCTGGTTCCAGAACGCGGGCGCATGGAAGTAGAAGGTGCGTTCACCGATGGTCTTAGTTTTGGTTCTTGGGATAGAGAGGGTTCTACTGTCAATGGAAGAGCGTAGTTGTCTTGTGGGGATGTAAGGAAGCAACAGTTCAGAGAGATAGACAAGAAAGTGAGGGTCAGTGAACGAGTTGAAGCATAGATTGGCAGACTTGTACTTGATGCGAGACGATATATATATCACTAACAAGTGGACTTTTGTCATTACTTTCGAATATTTCGTTTTCTTTCAATCTTCTTAGAAAGAAGAATGAATTAGACCCATTCCGCGAAATGTAAAGCGAATCATTTATTTTGTTACCTAATCCAGTTTTACCCTAAAAGAAAATACCATCAACTCTTTCCCGCCCAGTCTTGTCTATTCTCCTAGTAGCCTCCCATCGCACGACCCGATTACATGGGAGATAATGTGGCGGGGTAGACCCGGTCCGGAACTTTTAGATAACACAAGATTTATCTTAGGGGCAGAAAACCTCCGCGTGCAGGATAAGGTCAATTTGGGACTAAGCTTACTGGGACGCCGCTAAGCACACTGGGAAATGGCTGAGTGCTAAGGGTGCTGAGTGTAATCGATTTCCGCCCAATACGCGAATGACGTTACGGTTTTTTTTGTTGTTTTTTTGTGTGTTGAGGCAGTGTATGTTTTTATCTGTGCTCTCTTCAGCATTGTATTATGCGTGTTTAATTAATAGCTGTAATAAGTGTACTCTTTCTGTACATGTATTACACGTGTCAGCTGCGGCACAAGCGCGGTAAGCGAATGAAAGTGCGCCTGCTTAATACGATCGCGTATTAATTTAGTCGCCAAAATACAACTGAGATACACACACCACATTGTAGCCCCCCCCCCCCGGGGGTTGAGGGGGAGGCTGTAGTAATGCGCTGTAGGGGATCCATGCCTTAACAAGTAAGGGCAAATTAAAAGGCCGATTCCCCTTTTGGCGCTCCTGGGGGGGCCCAGAGGGTTTCAGCTGCGGCACAAGCGCGGTAAGCGAATGAAAGGGCGCCTGCTTAATACGATCGCGTATTAATTTAGTCGCCAAAATACAACTGAGATACACACCCCACATTGTAGCCCCCCCCCCCCCGGGGGTTGAGGGGGAGGCTGTAGTAATGCGCTGTAGGAGATCCATGCCTTAACAAGTAAGGTCAAATTAAAAGGACGATTCCCCTTTTGGCGCTCCTGGGGTGGCCCAGAGGGTTGACCATTAGGGGGCGAAACATTTCGCGGGTTTCCACTTTACGGCATTTCCCCTTTGAGTAGGGGTGTGTAGGGGGGTATTGAACAGTGATTCCAGGGGAGGGGCGCATAAGAGCCTCGTTTCGGGCCACCGGCGACATTCCTTGTGAATGATTTTCAGTAGGCATACATTTCAATGTCCTCGGACTAACATCTTATCTCAACGCTTCGTGTATATCACAGACGATAGGATGATGGATTCGATTACATTTTTTTTTTTGGACATATGTTTATTTAATCTCAAATCCAGTTCAAGGATTTCTGTAAATCCCAGGAGACCCTTATGCTGACATTAATCATTGTAGTCTTCTTTTTTTTTTTCATTGTCCAGTCTCAACATCGTTTAATTATTTGTTTTTAAAATCCGTATATTTATTGAGCAGCTAGTAATACAATTTCTTTGCTTTTAGACAGAACTATACATTCTGTTATTTCTTCGTCGTGGTTGTCAAAACCCTGGGGGGAAATATATGGGATTAAGAGATGAGAGAGTATCGAAAAAAAAAAAATTGGCCTACTGGCATTTTTTGGTCCATAAATGCTAGAACAATGGGAAGAAAAACCCGTGTCTGGTTCGGTGTTGACTTGTGCACGATTATTGCACTTTGGATTTAATACATGTCCCCTGTGTGCTTGGATCACGTGACAACGCCAAACCGCGGCTTTTGAAAAGTAAGCAAATGGACGTCAAATGAAAAAAAGGGGAAATCCTTGAGGTTATATGTATTTTTTTTTAAATTAACAAACAACAACAATGGAAATATTTTTGATAGGTTAATGAAAATAGTTTTTTTAATACTGAAGCAAGAGCAGATGTATTGAATGTTTTATGCTAAATTAGTGAGAACCCATCAACATTTTTTTGCTTTTAATTTTGTAACTTCTACCTAAAAGTTAACGCTTGGTTCACGGTGTGTGCAATTGATTAAACGTAAGAGTTGCAACAAGACTATGATGGAGAAAATGTTTTTGCGAAATTAAAGTTATAATTGTTTTTTTTTTTAAAATCCTTATAAAGTGTGGTACTTGCGTGCATGTTGTGTCAGATTTTCAGCCCCCCCCCCCTCCCCCCCCCCCCCCCCCCNGATATTACATTTTATAAAAGATTTATAAGAAAAAACATTTTTTTAAAAAAAAGGGTTGACTAAAGAAGAGCAATTTTTTTTTTTTTTTTTGTGTTAAATGTGATCAAATGCTTAAAGAATGTTAAATACATTTTATTGGTCTCAAAAAAAAATTAAGTTCAACATATCTTCTTCTTCTTATATTTTAGGGGCCCACGATCAATTTGTTGATCATTCTGGCTCCTGGTTTAAATTCAGAGTTTGAATGAGTATGTCTTAAATATTTATTTGAATTTTGAGACAGTTTTACGTTATTGTTTTGGGTTTTTTACTTTTGTTTCCTTTCTATCTAAAAAGTCAAAATTTAAAGCATGAAATCGGGATATCGCTAAATCATTAATGAAAATCCATTTCAAAATTACTGATATGATCAACATAGGCAGATGTCAAGTCTTAAGTTTTCCCCTTAAAGGAACTACTTTTATAAAGCGACTCGTAGACTACTGGGATTAAAATAGTCTATAACATAAATGTTATCTCCCCTGCGACATCTCGTCCTTCTCGGTGGTTACATTGGGTTAACTACGGAAAACAGGAATTTTAAATTGAGCATAAACTGAACCTATTAGATGATGGTGACCTTGACCACGCAAGTTGGGGGAGCATCATACAACCTGTCACAGCTTCTTTAAAAAAAGAACGGTTTTCGTTTAAATTGACGTCTGCGATCTCATCGCAATGCAAATCCTACCCGCAACTGGCATCACCATTTAAAAGATGCGCACAAACAAATATTAAAAAAAAAACCATTATTAAACTACATTCTGTTCGAGGATTATTTAAAGCACTTAAATCTTTAAGTGGAAAAAAGGGGGGGGGGGCGGTATTTAACGACTTATTTTGTAGTCGTTTTGTCGTTGGACTTTAGTTGCTTGTTTCAATAAGTTGGGCCAAAGAAGATCCTGAATGGCCGAATGACAACATCACTGCCTTCACTTAAATTATTTGAACCAAGTTAAAAAATAATAGACCACCCGTTATTGGTTTTTTTTTTTTGCTTTTTTTTTTGTTTTTTTTTTTTTGTGGGGGGGGGCATCTGACAGGTTAACACGGGAGATACCAAAACTGCTAGCGAAAGATTTGCAAAAGTCCCATTTATGTCAAGTCAGTAAAGAACAAATTGGATGCTTGGCAAAAGTCCCACTCATATCAAGGCAGCAAAGAACCAATAATTGGATGCTTTGCTAAAGTCTTATTTATATCAGTTCAGCAAAAGAAAAAATTGAAAGCTGCTTGTGACGTCATACCCCGAAAACAAAACAAAACACACACAAAAACGACTGCGCCTCTCTGATGTCAGGATAATTGAAAACTGCAAATGGAAATAAGATGGACAAATTAAAAAGTCTAAAAAGAAACCTATTTAAACAAAACAAAAAAAATCGCTTGTCTCATCTCCTAACCGTTGGCAATGTTCGCATCTTGGGTTTATTGGTTCGACATACGAAAAAATTTTTAATCAATTGGTTTTTTGTTGTTTTTTTTGGTGGTTTTTTTTCAGAATTATCTGTTCTCTATAGTCTTAATTACAACGCGACTTGGCGCATATCGTTCTTGGCCCTATGTTGTTTCATTTATTTATTTTTTTTTTTTTTTTTTTTTGGTTAAATCTTGTAAAATTTCTTGTTCTATTCCGGTTGTTTTTGTTCATTTATTTATTTTTTTTTTTTTAGTGTGTGGCTAAATCCTGTAAAATTTCTTGGTCCATCCCGGATGTTTTTGTTGCTCTTGAAAAAAAAATAAAAAATAATTCACTTAAGAGGATATTTGTTTGGAGCATATGTCTTGATAACATTTTATTATTCGGTTATACTCAAAGCCTCAGAGCCGGGTTATTTTTGTTTGAAATTCATTTTCTTAGGCTATTTGTTCCCCCGTCTTTGTGCTGATTGACATAAAAAAAAACATGAAATGTCTAAATATTTTTACACAAAGTCTATGATTAACCTTTAATGAAAAACACAACTTTGAAAATGGTTTAAATATAGCTGTAGTGGTTTTTTTTTTTCAAGCAATAATGTATAACACATTTTAAGGAATATTTGAACGAGATTATTATTTGTATTACCAATTCAAAACTTTATAAATAACTTCAAGAGTATTAAATTCAGACAGAAAATAAGTTTCAGAGGCTTAAAGGAAAATTTGTGAATCAGAAGACTATTGGAGGCGCACGTTTTAAAATAATTTGAACGTGTTTTTTTTTTATGTTAGTGTTTTAAATTTTGTTTCAATTTCAATCAATGGGGAAATCCCAGGTGATGAAAGTAAATTAGCTGTTGACGTACATTGACGTCATTTGAAGTTTAGAAGCAGGGGTTTGGAGTTGAACATTTTTGTTCGTCACTCCAGGCGAAATTGTGTCAGCTCCGCTCCAAGCTCCGGCAGAGTTAAAAAGGACGGAGAGGTGGTTTTGAAAGTGGGTTGGGGGCTGGGGGGTGGGGGCTGCCTCAGTGTTCAAAGAAATGTGCTCATTATTGTCGCTAACCCACCTTGTTATCCAGGCTGTACAAATGAATGTACCAGCCACCAAAGCAGCTGGTAGATGAGTGGGTCAACCTGGCAAGCAGAAAAAAGTGGGTCAACGTAGCTGTAGAAGAGTGGGGCAACGTAGCAAGTGGAAAAGTGGGTCAGCGTAGCTGCAGGAGAGTGGGGGCAACATAGCAAGTAGAAAAGTTGGTCAACATAGCTGTAGAAGAGTATGCCAAAATTGCTGTTGAAGATTGTGGGCAACATAGCAAAGTAGAAAAGTGGTTTAACATAGCTGTTGAAGAGTGGGGCAACATAGCAAAGTAGAAAAGTGGTTTAACATAGCTGTTGAATAGTGGGGCAACATAGTTGTAGAGAATCGGGCAACAGAGCTCGTATAAAGTGAGACAATATAGCTGTTAGAAGAATAGGGCATCAATTTTTTTTAATTAGTAAGATCAAATTATATTTAAATTTAAAAAAACATTAAAAATAAATTTGGAGCGGTAAGAAATTTAAGCAACTCCAGCTTCGCCCCCATATTCGCCCAAGCTTCGTCCCAGCTTCGCCCCAGCTTTGACCCAGATTCGCTCCAGCTCCACCCCAGCTTCACTCCAGATCTGGCAAAAAGACCCTGCACCACAGCTGCGAGTTGTCGTCTTCCCCCCCCCCCCTCTTTTTATCCCCGGTTAGAAACTCCCCAGCCTTGACCCAGATTCGCTCCAGCTCCCCCCCAGCTTCCCTCCAGATCTGGCAAAAAGCCCCCGCCCCACAGCTGCGAGTTGTCGTCTTCCCCCCCCCCCTCTTTTTATCCCTGGTTAGAAACACGAGAAGGCTCAACACTATAAATGGTCGGAGATTGTATAAAGTATAAGTTATATTCAGCTGATGTTTCACAGATGACCTAATATAACATCATGACATCTAGTGCAGATGTCATGCATTATGCTCAATTCTGTTGAGACGTCTAGTTCAAATGAACATTTAAGCCATCAAGTATCAAAGTGAACATAAAATAATGAACAATAATGGATTAAGAATATGATATCATATCAGTTAGCGCCGTCTCTTCGTTTCCTTAGAAGAAATAACTATTTGAGTGCAGGATTTACTCAGACTCTTGAACTGAATTTTTAAATGAAATAGCCAATTTCAACTGGTCACTCCTAGTTCAATGGGCGGCGTTTGTATCAAGAAACATGAATGACAAATGGCAACAACAGCAACAACAACAAAATATTTTTTTTTTTTTTTTTTTAAATGGGAATCGAACGCACGGCTTTCACGTTATGAGCGATTTTTTACTTGTCCAGCCGTATCATCAAGTTTCAACCCGGTATTTAAAGTTTGGCGTTTGTATCAAGAAACATGAATGACAAATGGCAACAACAGCAACAACAACAAAATATTTTTTTTTTTTTTTTTTAAATGGGAATCGAACGCACGGCTTTCACGTTATGAGCGATTATTTACTTGTCCAGCCGTATCATCAAGTTTCAACCCGGTATTTAAAGTTACTGGTCAAATGCAGCTGAGCATCGGTTGGACTGTTTCTCAGTTTTCATCTTTTGAATAACTTTGGGTGTGTGTATGTGTGTTAATGTTCCTAGGCAGATAGACCTGCCAACACTGAGAAGATGATAATGTTTTTACGAAATAATTGTCTGGATGTTTGTGTGTGTGTGTGTCTGCCAAGAATTCGGTTCACTGAGATCTAGGAAATGCATGTAAATAGTGATCTAAAACGTAACAGACCAGGAATGCCTAGGAAAAAAAAACAACAACAGAATAATCAGGGTTATTGGAATGAATGGGGTAAGAAGTTGGAAATGATTGGGTTTTTTTCGTTGCTCTTTCTGCGGGTTTAGAGGATTGTTTTAACGTACGGTTGTAGGTTAAGATTTAAATTTAAGCCTATGTGACGTTTTCACCTTATTTGAACATAACGATTGACTTTCAAATAAAACACAATCAGGCCTAAATACATAACTTTATTTTTTTTTAAATACGTAACTTTATAGAAAATAAAAAAAAAACAACGAAAACTAGAAGTCTAAATACATAACTTCAGTTTAAAAAAAAAAAAATTTAAATCATAACTTCATAGAAAACACAAGCAATTTCTTTTATTTCTATAGCGGCAAGTTGAGAGGGAGAAAAACAGTTGCAGTATTTTCCGGTCTAAAAAAAAACATCACACGCTTGTCTCAAATATTGCCATGAGTTGATACTTTTGGACATGTACATGGATAATTAAAACATCCTTTTGATTTGTAGAACTATTGTCCATAGGTAGTTGATTTTTTCTAACCCCCCCCCCCCTTTTCCATTTTTACATGGCTTACCAAGATTATATGCACGCGCGCAGGGTCCTGCAGGGGCAAAGTAAACCAGTAAATCACTCGGGGGCCCCTGTCCTCGAGGGAACCCCCTAAGGGTCGGAATTTCTCCGAGGTACATTTACCTTTGGGACTTTAACTTTGAAAATTGTGTGGGCCCGAAATTCGGTCTTGGCTAGCGGTTCAAAAATCCCCGGCAGGGCCCTGCATGTGGTTGAACCACGAGTTGGTTGGTTTTATGGCACGATACTCCATCAGTGTGACGTAAGTTTGACCCTGTGGGCGATAAAGCATGTCATGGTAACACTCGGACATTGACGGTGATCAAGTGGCGTTAGGTTCGGATGACGTTAGGGTCGGGTGAAGTTAGGGTCGGGTGACGTTAGGGTCATGTGACGTTAGGGTCGGGTGACTTTAGGGTCGGGTGAAGTTAGGGTCGGGTGACGTTAGCGTCTGGTGACGTTAGGGGTCATGTGACGTTAGGGTCGGGTGACGTTAGGGTCGGGTGACGTTAGGTCGGGTTGTTGTTAGGGTCGGGTAACATTATAGTCGGGTGACGTATTGGTCAGTTTCAGGTGATGTTAGGGTCAGGCGACGCTAGGCTCAGGTGAGGGCTCTACAAATTAATGAAGTCGCGACCCTTTTGGTCGCCTAATACCATCGGGAAAACACAAATTTATGAAGTAGCAACGAAAATAATTTTATGGTTGTGGGTCACCATAACATGAGGAACAGTATGAAAGGATCGCGGCATTAGGAATGTTGAGAACCACTTCTGAAATACAATGTGTTAATAACACTTTTTTTTGTTTTCGACTGACATTTTTTAGTCGTCAGTTCAAGCTGAACCTTAGAGCATTCGAAATACATGACAATTTTAATCCCTAAAATTTAAAAAGAGAGATTAATCCAGGCTCCGCCACATTCCACACTATTAATATATAGTAGATATATATAGCTAATGCCTGACACAGATGCGTGTGGCTTAAGTGGAAATGGGAAAAATTTCAGTTCAGAAATGTCAAAAACAATATTTTCATAATAAGTGTATTTAAGTTTTTTTGTTGTTTTTTTTCTCTCAAATTTTCATTTTTTAGGTGTGAGAGTTAAGGTGGGTGTGGGAGAGGAGGTATGGGGGGGGGGATGTTGCTCCTTATCTCATTCTTTTAAAGGCAAATATGTTGTGTCTTTTTAAAGTATACCAATGGGACGACTGGGCAGACATTTTAATAGTATACCAATGGGACGACTGGACAGACATTTTAATAATAATAATAAGAGGTCTATATAGCACGGTACCCCAGCCTAGGGCTGGGCTCACCGCGCTGTACATAAAAATTTTATCAAAAGAGACATAATCATGACATTAAAATAAAATACATTTATGAAATAAAGAACAGCAATGTATATTCACCCACCCCACCACATAACTTTTACAAGGCAAACCATGGACGGCAGCCAGCAAGATCGTTTATCGGTCAGAGGAGGGGAATCAGTCAGGGTATTATAATTTAAAAAGATATGTTTTAGTGCAGTTTTGAAGGCCTGGGTGGTTGGTATATTGCGTATGTTTAGTGGCAAAGAATTCAATTGTTTGGGGGCGCAGAAAGAGAAAGATCGTTCACCATATGTCTTAGTGTGTGTCTTGGGAACGGACAGAATACGCGTGTCTGCAGACGAGCGAAGCTGTCGAAGGGGTGAATAGACAGAAAGAAGTTCGGTTAGATATGAAGGGCAGGAATCCAAGAAAAAGTTGTGACAGAGAACAGACAACTTGTAGTCAATGCGTGCCTGTATAGGGAGCTAATGAAGGGAATGGAGTAGTGGAATGACGAGATAACTTTTTTTGCCTTTAAAACTAGCCTAGCAGCTGAGTTTTGAAATTTCTGCAGTTTTTCTATGCAGTGTTTTGGTGAACCTGACAGAAGAGAGTTGCAATAGTCAAGACGGGAGAGAACAAGAGCACAGACTAAGAGTTTTTGTAGCGCTAACTTTGAGGTAGTGGCGTATGGAGCTGATCTGACGGATAGTGGTCTAGGCTGAACGACAAATGTGAGATAATAGTATACCAATGGGATGACTGGGCAGACATTCTAATGGTATACCAATTGGATGACTGGGCAGACATTTTAATAGTATACTAATGGGATGACTGGGCAGACATTTTAATAGTATACTAACGGGATGACTGGGCAGACATTCTAATAGTATACCAACGGGATGACTGGGCAGACATTCTAATGGTATACCAATGGGATGACTGGGCAGACATTCTAATAGTATACCAATGGGATGACTGGGCAGACATTCTAATGGTATGCCAATGGGATGACTGGGCAGACATTCTAATGGTATACCAAAGGGTTACATAGGGGTTTTTTTGTTTCTGTTTTACGTTTTGTAAATCCCCAGAAGCAAGTGAGGCTTTTGATCGGTTTGGTCTTGTAGCTGTGTTTGCCTTTGAAAAATGGGGTGAGACGACAACATTGGATACGTTAGTCGTTAGGTGATAGATGGCACAACACGCTCACTGTCGGCGAAGCCAATTGTTGGACAACGTCTCGGAAAAAAAAAATGTCGATGCAATAAACTTTTGGTCAACAATAAGCAGAGCTATTTATTTATGTGTTTTACAAAGTTGGACAATGGTCTTTCTTTTTTTTTTAGCTTGCTTCATCACAGCATGTCTCCTGAGAAAATTGACTTTCTTGCTTATCTTTAACACCTTAGGTAAATTACACGGATCGGCGTTTAGCGATCATGCTTTTCTTTTTACAACCACGCCCCCCCCCCCCCAAACCACTTACTTCCTTTCCAATTTTTAGCTTGCTTTATCACAGCATGTCTCCTGAGAAAATTGACTTTCTTGCTTATCTTTAACACCTTAGGTAAATTACACGGATCGGCGTTTAGCGATCATGCTTTTCTTTTTACAAACACGCCCCCCCCCCCCCAAATCACTTACATCTCTTGCAAAAAAATATTGATTGCTTTTTTAAAAAATTAAAACTCATTGTTTAGAGTGATCACTTGGTGACATATTTTCTGGTATAGTATTTTGCCTCAAAAACTTAATTTTTTTTTTTATAGATATTTGTATAACAACAATATTGTAGTGACAACGTCACATTTCTGTGCCGTTGTTTAGTTTCGATTTGATAGCTATAAAAAAAAATGAAGACTATTCGATATTTAGAACTGATGAGTGCAGTTCAAGAATATTATGAAATATATAGAAATTATAATAACTAAATTACATTAGAATGAAAATCAACTGATAGGCGAAAATCAACGGCCTTTATCCCAAAGACGTTTTCTGTAAGTGGGGAGCAACGCAAAACCAAACAGGAGTGCACAAAGAAACCAGTTGCGTAAGCTTGGTTTAAGACAATCCCCCAGCCCCACCCCAAACCCCACCCCAAACCCCGGAAGAGACGAGACTTTTGCCCCCTCACCCACTACACAAAAACTCTGTAGGTGACCGAAATACTACCCCTAAATATATTGAAATATATTGAAAAGTGGCCATCCTCCCGTTCCACCCCCTAATACGTCAGTGCATCTAACACGTGACTTTAACCACACGAACTCCCAGCAAAGCCTATCAATTTACGCTACGAAAATCATGGTCGAAGCTTGGCGCCAATTTTCTGGTCTTAAAGCAGGTGACCCAGATAAAAAAAAAAGGGGCAAGCCAGGAGCATTCCTCTCGTTCCAACGGTTGTTTCCATACGTGTAGGGGCTTAGAGAGCCACTATACGTTAATGGGAGATAACACCACGAGAGAGTGAGAGAGAGGCCGTTAATGCTTCCTGGACCAGTCCGAAGAGCTGTAGATGGGCGTCCGAAGTCGGAGATTACTTCCACTATGGTGGCCGGGGAGGGTTGAAAAATATGGGCTGTCTGTGCCCCCCTCAGACTTGGAGAAACTGGGTCTTTTTTTTGTGTGTGGAAGTTAAACGTCCTGACAACAGTGGGGTACTTGTGGTCCAGGCGAACTTTTAGACTTATGAGCGTAGTAAACGCTAAATGTGTACAGGGTCATCTGGTGTCGTCTAGCCAACTGTCCTGTGTGGTGTCATCAAACTGTTGCATCCCACGTAGCAACCGCTACAAGTCTGCCTGCTAACTTTCACATGGGGTAATAAGGGGAGAGACTGCAATCAGGTTAGTACAAAATAAAATGAGTAAAACAGAGTATGGTTAAACCTGAAAAATTAAACGCAACAAAACAGCGAACGTGTCGGCAGAAAGCCTTCGTCAGCGAACAAAACAACAGAAAAAACGTTAAGAAATAGCACTTAGCTGGTAAGTAGTATCTGTGGGCAGCAATAGAAGTGTGTATTAAACGCAACAAAACAGCGAACGTGTCGGCAGAAAGCCTTCGTCAGCGAACAAAACAACAGAAAAAACGTTAAGAAATAGCACTTAGCTGGTAAGTAGTATCTGTGGGCAGCAATAGAAGTGTGAACACTTCTATTGCTGCCCACAGATACTACTTACCAGCTAAGTGCTATTTCTTAACGTTTTTTCTGTTGTTTTGTTCGCTGACGAAGGCTTTCTGCCGACACGTTCGCTGTTTTGTTGCGTTTAATTTTTCAGGTTTAACCATACTCTGTTTTACTCATTTTAACTTTCACATGTCGTGTTAACGGGTTAAGGACCTGGGCATAATCTAAGATACGGTTCTTTCATTGCTCCGAAATAACAGGAGATATTCTTCTTAACTTTCATTTTACATATTCACATTCAGCACATAGATGAATTCCTATTTTATCAAAGACAAAAATATTATAGACAATTATAACAATTTAAATAGAAGATATCTAAAGAATCTCTCTAGCGTAGAAAATCAGCCATCAATGAACTCCTTTAGTGACAATAATGACTCACTCAGTGATCATTGAGATTTGGTCATCTCTTGAGATTTTTTTTTTTTTTTTGTGTATTGGGAGTGTGGGGCGAGGCACGCTGGTAAATTCGCTAAGACTGGAGAACAAAAGAGTTTGTAATTTCTTTCTAATTCTACCTTTAAGAGAAAGAATCCACCCCCTCCCCCTAAAAAATCGAGCTCATCTGATGTATCTCCGATGAAGAGGGTGGAGTGTATCGTACTAATTTTTTTATTTTTTTTAAACATCATCTATGTTCAAATAGTTGGGTTTTTTTTTTCCCATGTGAAGGATGTTTCTTTTGTGTGCTATGACTAGTCTGGATTAATCTATTTAAACGGTGTTTGGTGTCAGGCGATGAATTCCTAGACCAGCAGGGATAATACTGAAGTTTAGCAGGCTTCGAATGGGTTGCACTGCTAAATAACTTCATTACTTGTTTGTTTACACCGACATTGTACACTTTTTGTTTATGAAAGAAAAAATTCTTTGGTTGACTTTTTTTTTAAAACAGAATTGGACTGTGTTCTTGCCATGTTCTTTTTTTTTAGCAACTGTTATATATTTTATGCAGTCCCGTTTCTTATATATTTTATGCAGTCCCATTTCTTATATATTTTATGCAGTCCCATTTCTTATATTTTTATGCAGTCCCATTTCTTATATATTTGTTGCAGTCCCATTTCTTATATATTTTATTCTGTCCCATTTCTTATATATTTTATGCAGTCCCGTTTCTTATATATTTTATGCAGTCCCGTTTCTTACATATTTTATGCAGTCCCATTTCTTATATATTTAATGAATACCCGTTTCTTATATATTTTATGCAGTCCCGTTTCTTACATATTTTATGCAGCCCCATTTCTTATATATTTGTTGCAGTCCCGTTTCTTATATATTTTATGCAGTCCCATTTCTTACATATTTTATTCAGTCCCATTTCTTATATATTTTATGCAGTCCTATATCTTATATATCTTATGCAGTCCTATTTCTTATATATTGAATGCAAACCCGTTTCTTTTATATTTTAGGCAGTCCCGTTTCTTATATATTTCATTCAGTCCCATTTCTTATACATTTTATGAAGTCCCATATCTTTTATATTTTATGCAGTCCCATTTCTTATATATTTTATGCAGTCCTATTTCTTATATATTTTATGCAGTCCCGATTCTTACATATTTTATGCAATCCCATTTCTTATATGTTTTATTCTGTCCCATTTCTTATATATTTTATGCAATCCCATTTCTTATATATTTTATGCAGTCCCGTTTCTTATATATTTTATGCAGTCCCATTTCTTATATATTTTATGCAGTTCCATTTCTTATATATTTTATGCAGTCCCATTTCTTATATATTTTATGCAGTCCAATTTCTTATATTTTTTATGCAGTCCTATTTCTTATATATTTTATGCAGTCCCATTTCTTATATATTTTATGCAGTCGCATTTTTTATATATTTTATGCAGTCCAATTTCTTTTACATTTTTTGAAGTCCAATTTCTTTTATATTTTTTGTAGTCCCATTTCTTATTTATTTTATGCAGTCCCATTTCTTATATATTTTATGCAATCCCATTTCTTATATATATTTTATTATGTCCCATTTCTTATATATTTTATGCAGTCCCATTTCTTATATATATTTTTTTCTGTCCCATTTCTTATATATTTTATGCAGTCCCATTTCTTATATATTTTAGGCAGTCCCATTTGTTACATATTTTATGCAGTCCCATTTCTTATACATTTTATGCAGTCCTATTTCTTATATATTTTATGCAAACCCGTTTCTTATATATTTTATTCAGTCCCATTTCTTATATATTTATACACTCCCGTTTCGCTGTGCTGCGCAAGTCGTCTGTTGTTGTATCAACATTTATTTTTCTTACGTTCTACTGCTGTGTAAACGAGTTGGGAATAATGAAGAATATCCTCTTCCACCGTCTTAGTACACCGTTTAATTATGACAGCTAAAGAGAGGGAAAAACATTTTTTGTAGGAAATGCTCGTATAGTCTGTTTGATGACATGAATTCGTTTTTTTATATTTTTTTTATTTTTTTTTTGGTTTAAATTTTAAAATTTATTTAGTTTTTTTTAATTTATTATAATATTTATTTACTTTTTAAATTAATATAATTTTATTTAGTAACTTTTCTAAATTTATTATCTGATTTATTTACTTTTCTAATTGGTTATTTATTTATTTACCTTTTTTCCTTTTTTTTTTGGTGTTTTTATTATATTATTTTCTTTTGGTGCGGGTCGTAAAAGGGGGGGGGGGGGTTCGCCACGCTGTCTCTCCAGCTGTATTTGTTTGACCCGTTAAAAGTCCAGTAACAACAACAAAAAAAACAACAAAAAACCAATCAAACAAAAACCCAAACGTTCTGGCTCTGGTGAAATGCAGTTCATTTATTTCGTTTCCAATTGTTTACAGTGCACATACATGTGTGGTTTATAAATTAAGTAATTAAAATCATAATATATGCATGACATGTTCTTACATTTCAGGGCCATTCACAAGGGCATCTATGTCTCCCATGTTGTCAGTACTTGTTATGGGCGCCCGCAGAAAACTTTCTAGGGGGGGGGGGCAAAAAATCGATTAACTTTCCAGGGGGGGGGCAAACATTTTTTTAGTAATGTTTTAATATAGTTTTAATGTACTGTAGCGTATTTGTATGGTGATCGAACGGACGGGACATCGGCTCAGTTACTTTCTCTTTATTTTTTCTTTACTTTAATAAATTTTTTGTCTATTTTTGTCTAAAAATTTTTTATCCAATCAATCCAGGCGGGGGGGGGGCAAATGTCCCCCTTGCCCCCCCCCTGCGGGCGGCCATGATACTGGTCTTTATCTTTAGTAATCTTAGACAACCATGTAATCTCTTAGTCCGACACATAAAGTGTCACATTTATCAAAAAAACATAAACCAAACATTAAAAAAAATAAATAAATACTGAGATGATATTTATACATAGAGGCATTTTCAAAAACATATCAACAGTCGACGGTGTTACAAAATTGTCTAAAAAAATGTGTAACAAAAAATGTCACAAATTTATTCTAAACAAATCACAAATCTATCAGAAATGTAACAAAGTATAGGACACATGGTGAATTGTGACACGTTAGGGACAAAACATGTGAAAAACGGTTACCAGAAATTTGATCGAAAGAAATTTCGTCGAATCTTTTTTTTTCTCCAGTTTTTACGTAAAAATTTTGCTTCAAATTCCTTTTTGAACGCACTATACTATATAGTAAAACACAATAATGCGTTCAACAAGAAATTTGAAGCAAAATTTTAACGTAAAAACTGAAGAAAAAAAAAGGTTCGACCAAATTTCCGTTCGATCAAATTACCGTCGGTCATTTTTACCGTCGACAAAATTTCTTTCGATCAAATTTCCGGATACGATGAAAAACGAACTAATGCACAAACACAACTAGTGTATGTTCACGGGGAATATCACAAGAAATGTATTTCAAAAGATCACCAAAATATTACCGTGTAATATCACTAACCCAAGAAAAGATGTATCACTTTATTCAATCACAGCTAACTTATCCTGGTTAAAATTGCTGTCATGCAAACGGGCAGCAAACCTGTTTGTGCAGATAAAAAAAAAAAACAAACAAAAAACGGATTGTCAAGAGTTAAAGTCGACGGTTAGTAATCTTTTATACGTTCGTCCGACTTCATCTTTTTTTTCATCAAAAGTGGAACTACTTAAACTAGCGCCTTAAATCAATCATGATATAAGGATGCCTAGGCATTTGATTAACAGCTTGATTGAAATATGATGTATATGATGCCGGAGAATTGATGTACATGATACCAAAACTTTGATGAACAGGATGCCGAGGATTATGATGTACAGCATGCTTAGGAATTTGATGTACAGTTTACCTAGGAATATGATGTACAGGGTGCCTAGGAATTTGATGTAAATGTTACCTAGGAATTTGATGAGCATGTCGCCTAGGAATTTGATGTATAGGATGCCTAGGAGTATGATATACCGGATGCCTAGGAGTATGATGTACATGATGCCTGGGAATATGATGCACAGGATGCCTAGGAATCAAATGAAACCAAGATAGGTTGGCACTGGGTCTTACTTACAATCATCGTTTTTACTATGCTTACATCCGACATACCTTTATATTCCAATACATACATCCAACATATCTTTATAGCTCAATACATACATCCAAACATAGCTTTATCCTCCAATACCTAAATCCAACATATCTTTATTTCCTAATACATACATGCAGCATATCTTTATGTTCCAATGCGGACATCCAACATATCTTTATTTTCTAATACATACATCCAGCATATCTTTATGTTCCAATGCGGACATCCAACATATCTTTATTTTCTAATACATACATCCAGCATATCTTTATGTTCCAATGCGGACATCCAACATATCCTCACCTTCCCATACTTACGTCTAATATTTTTTATATTTTTACCCTACCGGTCAGCCAAGACACAATCACCATTCAATACTTTCAATCTTTATCTCAATAAGTTTGTCGGATGTAGCATGGTCGTTTTACTGTTTGACACCTTGTAACGTATCAGTACAAGCAATCATTTATAGGTGAATCGGCCAACGGGAAATACCAAAGCGGATTAATACATTGTTGTTGTTTTGTTTTTGTATCACTGTTCAACCCTCAGCAAACTTCATCCTCCTCAGTCTTCCCAAACGTGACGTCATCACAGCCATTATTATAAAAAAAAAAAAAGTAATCTTGGACATTATTTAATATAAAACAACAATAACATTTTAAAATACAAATTCCAGCAATTGATAATTATTTATTTTGTCAAATTAGCGAATTACATGCAAAACTTACAGGACTGATGTGAGATAAGACCTTGTAGGTCACAGCTTAGATTATATCTCACAATGAAATTATTTCCTTGCTTATTCGAGGCTGTTGAACTTTTATTAATAAGTTGCCTCCATGATAAAGTTGTCCCCGAAATCTTTGACACATTTTAATGCGTATCTCTCTTGTACTGACACATATTTTTTTTTTTTCATATTTAGGGCCCACAATCAATTTATTGATCATTTTGGATCCTGGTTTGAATTCAGAGGTAGCCTTCTCTTGGGGGTGCTTAGGATTTTGGCTTCATCCACCACTATTTGGAGTGAGTCAGTTTAGACCACTCGCCCCCCCCCCCAGCACCCATTTTAATATGTACGCTTCTTGCTCTGAGTTTGACACCATTTAATGTGTGCCCTTCTTGTACTGAGTTTGACACATTTTAATGTGTACCCTTCTTGTACTGAGTTTGACCCATTTCAATGTGTACCGTTCTTGTACTGAGTTTGACCCATTTTAATGTGCACCCTTCTTGTACTGAGTTTGACCCATTTTAATCTGTACCAATTCTTGTACTGAATCAAAACAAAGTGATACGAAGCTCAAATGAAGTCAAATCAAATTAAAAATACGTCACAATTTAGCGGTTCACGTGTAAATCGGAGTAGTCTCGCTGGCGTAATGTGTGTGGGGTAAAGTAGTTGTCTAATTCACTCGTTAATACAGGTGGCTTTGATGCAGACATTTGTAGCCCGTATACAGGTGGCTTTGATGCAGATATTTGTAGCTCGTATACAGGTGGCTTTGATGCAGACATTTGTAGCCCGTATACAGGTGGCTTTGATGCAGACATTTGTAGCTCGTATACAGGTGCCTTTGATGCAGACATTTGTAGCCCGTATACAGGTGGCTTTGATGCAGACATGTGTAGCCCGTGGGAGCTGACAGTTTTAAGATAAAACTTTATTTTTTGGTGGGGGGAAAAAAAAATAAGAAGAAAAAAAGTAAAGTGCCATCAGTGCAGAACATCCTTTCATTTAGCCGATACCCGAGCTGTGAATTAGCGGCAAACCTTCTTTTTAAACAAACATAAAGGACGCAACGAAAAGGAACCCCCCCCCCCAAAAAAAAATATATTTTCAACATTTGGATCAAAGATTATATTTATGAAATTTCAAAGCGTAATCATTAAAAAAAAAAAAAAAGGAAAGCAGTTAAAATGGTTAAATTATTTGAATTTTAGTTTGTGTTTTTTTTTTTTTGGAGGGGGGGGGTGGGGGGGGTTGTTGAATATTTAAATAATATCAAAGCACCTTTTGCTATGCATTTGACCAAAAAAAAAGATATTTAATAAAGAAAATGTAGTTCACTCAATTTGTTTTCATGATTTTGTTTCACATTCTGTCTTTATGGTGTAGTACATCATTTCAACTGTCAGATTCGTGCTTTTTCAGATAGATGCGCCCGGAGCACTGGAAGGAGTTAAGCTTTCGACTGAAGTCTATTTCTTAACAATAATTAACTCTTAAAAACTTCCAGAAAAAAAAATTCCTTCATCTCGGTTGGTAAATGGTGAGCCACGCTTTGAACTTGGAGGTTGTAGAAATTTGATACGACTGATTTTCGTATTGAAAGGAATTTTTTTTTTTTAAATAACAAACTTCAAGACTAATAACATCCTTCGTTTGGACGATGGAGACAAAATTTATTAGATCGTACAATTAACAGCCAGTGGAGTAGGAAGTGGGTGGGGAGGAGTTGTCCAACCCGGATATAGGGGCGGCATTTTCGCCCAACTGCAGAGGTTTTTTTGGGGGGTTTTTTTGTGGGAAAAATTAAGGGGTGAAAACAAACTTGACTAGTGCACGTCCTTGCGACGCAACTGATAATACCTTCATTTATATTTCGTTTTAAAAGGTCCTGAGAACTTAAAAAAAGTCATCTTTATTATCACGGTTGTAATACTGATGCCCTTGAAGAACCACTCTCAAAATCACTCACAAAACCACTCTCAAAACTACTCTCAAAACCACTCTCAAAACTACTTTCAAAAGCACTCTCAAAACTACTCTCAAAACCCTTCTCAGAACCACTCTCAAAACAACTCTCAAAACTTCTCTCAAAACCACTCTCAAAACTACTCTCAAAACTACTCTGAAAACCACTCTCAAAAACTACTCTCAAAACCACTCTCAAAACTACTCTCAAAACCACTCTCAAAACTCTTCTCAGAACCACTCTCAAAACCACTCTCAAAACTTCTCTCAAAACCACTCTCAAAACTACTCTCAAAACTACTCTGAAAACAACTCTCAAAACTACTCTCAAAACCACTCTCAAAACCACTCTCAAAACCACTCTCAAAACCACTCTCAAAACTACTCTCAAAACTACTCTCAAAACTACTCTCAAAACCACTCTCAAAACTACTCTCAAAACTACTCTCAAAACTACTCTCAAAACCACTCTCAAAACCCTTCTCAGAACCACTCTTAAAACCACTCTCAAAACTACTCTCAAAACCACTCTCAAAACTACTCTCAAAACCACTCTCAAAACCCTTCTCAGAACCACTCTAAAAACCACTCTCAAAACTACTCTCAAAACCACTCTCAAAACCCTTCTCAGAACCACTCTCAAAACCACTCTCAAAACTACTCTCAAAACCCTTCTCAGAACTACTCTCAAAACCACTCTCAAAACTACTCTCAAAACCACTCTCAAAACCCTTCTCAGAACCACTCTCAAAACAACTCTCAAAACTTCTCTCAAAACCACTCTCAAAACTACTCTCAAAACTACTCTGAAAACCACTCTCAAAAACTACTCTCAAAACCACTCTCAAAGCTACTCTCAAAACCACTCTCAAAACCCTTCTCAGAACCACTCTCAAAACCACTCTCAAAACTACTCTCAAAACTACTCTCAAAACTACTCTCAAAACCACTCTCAAAACTACTCTCAAAACCACTCTCAAAACTACTCTCAAAACCACTCTCAAAACCCTTCTCAGAACCATTCTCAAAACCACTCTCAAAACTTCTCTCAAAACCACTCTCAAAACTACTCTCAAAACTACTCTGAAAACCACTCTCAAAACTACTCTCAAAACCACTCTCAAAACTACTCTCAAAACCACTCTCAAAACTACTCTCAAAACCACTCTCAAAACCACTCTCAGAACCACTCTCAGAACCACTCTCAGAACCACTCTCAGAGCCACTCTCAAAACCACTACCCGTAGAAGCCCCCCCACACACCCACACCCACACACACCCACACCCCCACACACACTCGTCAAACGAATTGAAGCAGGTAAAAAAAAATTTCTTTAACAAACAGATCTAGATTTTCAAGAACACATAAAGTACAAGCGAACAATTGATAAAGTATGGCCCCTCTCTCTCTCTCTCTCTCTCTCTCTCTCTCTCTTCTAGCATGATCGGTGTCTCACTTCACTCGGTAATCGAGACAAACATTTCATCAGCATCCCTGTACACAAACCACGCCCCTCGTCACCCC
Source organism: Lymnaea stagnalis (assembly GCA_964033795.1). Taxonomy (NCBI): domain Eukaryota; kingdom Metazoa; phylum Mollusca; class Gastropoda; family Lymnaeidae; genus Lymnaea; species Lymnaea stagnalis. Next base: position 219,061 of record CAXITT010000479.1, on the reverse strand, counting down.
ATCGGCTGCAGTGAGATAAACAGGTAATGGTGTTAAATTACTCCATTTCTTAACGTTTGCTAACAAGGTAGGTAGGTCCCAGACAAAAAAAAAAAAATAGCCACATTTTTATTTTTAGGTAGGCCACTACAAGTGTTTGATGTGTGGGGCACGCCCACCCAATCCTCATCTTTGGAATCCAAAAAAATTAAATTAGAATAAATTATGTGATGTAAAAAAAAATTAGTCTTACAGGCTTACCTTCCTTTTTGCAACGTTTTCAACCTTTCGTGCTCGAATCGTGGAATATCATGTGTGGGATGCCCAGATTGTGCATATCATAATAACCTGGTATTATGAAATGTGTTTGAATGGAGCAAATGACATTCTGATTGGGGAAAAAAACCCGCAGATTTGTCCGCCTTCAGGGGGTGATAATACTGGAGCATATCGCGCCCTGAAATAACATTACAGGTACCATGGACGCCCTGGTGGAGTTTTACTGAAGACACGGGCGTCCTGAAGGATCGTACCTTGAATACCTGATGGGGGCATTCCCGGAGTAATGGGGGTGCCCTGGCGGGTATACCTGGAGCATTAGAAACCATTATGCGGCTTTACTGGACCGATGGCGAACCCAGTGAGTCCGGGAACCCACCATGTCGGGTAAACCAAGTAATTAAGGACCTGCTACTCAGGTTCTTGATTGACCTTAACCCATCGATATCAACAATAAGCCTGCGCCACATCACGTAACACCAAACGCCAACAAAATAATCCCAGCCCCCCTCCCTCCCGCCCATCTACCCACTCCCTGTAGTTTGTTTGGAAGTGAACGACGATTGAATCAACACAGACTGCAATGGATAAATGGGCCTCTGCGCATGACCGATCTCAAGTCGAGATTAGCAATTCCGGCTTCGATGGTTTCCGATCTTTGCGAGACACGCGCCTGTGCAAAAGGGGTTAAGTCCAGGACCGACATGTGACCAGCCGTACAAAGGGGTTATGTCCAGGACTGACATGTGACCAGCCGTACAAAGGGGTTATGTCCAGGACTGACATGTGACCAGCCGTACAAAGGGGTTATGTCCAGGACCGACATGTGACCAGCCGTACAAAGGGGTTATGTCCAGGACTGACATGTGACCAGCCGTACATCTGTCTGGAATTATGGATCCCGCCAAATTATGATTCCGAGAGACGAGACGCGTTGACTTGTTGTATAGACGCAGGTCAAAGACACCGGGAAGAAATCTAGTGGGGCGTGTTGGGGGAGGGGGGAGATGAATATGTTTCAGGCTGGCCGTGTTTTGCTTTTTTTTTGAGATTTTGAGGGAATAGAGAGATCCGGTAAAAAGTCCAGACCAGATAACAGAGATTATAAAAACAGGCCGTCACTATGTTGCGGTAATAGATGCAAACTCAATGTTCAGCAAATATCATAATTTATTTGCCACAAGTGAATTTTCTAATATGTATGAAGACAATCTTTCTGAACGACCAGGTCAAAAATTATTATTTAAAAAAAAAAAAATGAAAATGCAAATTTTTACGTTACCATAGTTTTAACATTCCTAATACAAAATCAGCTAATTCAGTTTCAAATAAAACCTTTAGAGCAGTGGTTTTTCAACCTTCCTAATGCCGTGACCCTTTGATACAGTTTCTCATGTTGTGGTGAGTAACCCAACCATAAAATTATTATCGTTGCTACTTCATAAATACGTTTTTCTTCCGATGGTCTTACGCGACCCCCTTTGTGTTAGGCTCGTTCGACCCCCCCCCCCACCCCCAACCAAAGCCATCACGACCCACAGGATGATAACCTCGGCTCTAGAGCATTGTCTGTTAAAATACTTTATTACAAAGAATGAAAAAAAAAAATTAAAATAAAAAATCAAGGCTCTACATGCCAATAATAAAACCTTGCAAAGTACTCTTCAGAAACAACCAATCAGAGAGACGACAAGCAGTTTGAAGAACCAATCGCTCAGCAGTATTGNAAAAAAAAAAAATGAAAATGCAAATTTTTACGTTACCATAGTTTTAACATTCCTAATACAAAATCAGCTAATTCAGTTTCAAATAAAACCTTTAGAGCAGTGGTTTTTCAACCTTCCTAATGCCGTGACCCTTTGATACAGTTTCTCATGTTGTGGTGAGTAACCCAACCATAAAATTATTATCGTTGCTACTTCATAAATACGTTTTTCTTCCGATGGTCTTACGCGCCCCCCTTTTTGTTAGGCTCGTTCGACCCCCCCCCCACCCCCAACCAAAGCCATCACGACCCACAGGATGATAACCTCGGCTCTAGAGCATTGTCTGTTAAAATACTTTATTACAAAGAATGAAAAAAAAAAATTAAAATAAAAAATCAAGGCTCTACATGCCAATAATAAAACCTTGCAAAGTACTCTTCAGAAACAACCAATCAGAGAGACGACAAGCAGTTTGAAGAACCAATCGCTCAGCAGTATTGTGGACAGAAGCGTTCACATGTTGCCAAGAGAATTGTGAACATTTTGTTTACAATGTAACTATACAAATGGCTTGAAACAAAAACTGCTTCTTTTTTTTTTTTACCGCCCAGAACAAAAAGTTGCCATGGGATTGTTTTCTTGAACCACCGGGTTGTTCTCTTAAAAACTTGGACGGTGTGCCGCAATATTTTAAGGAATTATACGTAGAGTTTCGGGGGGTGAGGAAGAGGAGGGGAGGGGGGGGGGCAAGCGGGGATAATGAAAAGCGCTTTCCAGAGTGGGATGATGTTAGCTTTTGTTTCTGGTATGTTCACATGTTTCAATGAAGGCTCTAAAAGGTTCCATGTTTGATTTGGACGGTGTGCCGCAATATTTTAAGGAATTATACGTAGAGTTTCGGGGGGTGAGGAAGAGGAGGGGAGGGGGGGGGGCAAGCGGGGATAATGAAAAGCGCTTTCCAGAGTGAGATGATGTTAGCTTTTGTTTCTGGTATGTTCACATGTTTCAATGAAGGCTCTAAAAGGTTACATGTTTGAATGAAGGCTCTAAAAGTTCACATGTTTGAATGAACGCTCTAAGGGTCACATGTTTGGATGAATGCTCTGAAATGTCACATGTTTGAATGAACGCTCTAAAAGGTCACATGTTTGAATGAAAGCTCTAAAAGTTCACATGTTTGAATGAAACCCCGAAAACGTCACATGTTTAAATGAACGCCCGAAAAGGTCACATGTTTATATGAACGCTCTAAAATGGTCACATGTTTAAATGAACGCTCTAAAATGGTCACATGTTTATATGAACGCTCTAAAATGGTCACATGTTTAAATGAACGCTCTAAAATGGTCACATGTTTAAATGAACGCTCTGAAAAGGTCACATGTTTTTAATGAACGCTCTAAAAAAAAAAAAACTCAAAGCGATGTGTTCCCTCCATGAAATAGAAATATCTCTCGCTTCGTCTTGGTCGCTTGGCTAAAACATCAACACCGACCATGATGAGCGATTGGAGGTGGGCTCTGTCTATTCTTGCAATCGTTGTGGACGCCTGTTAAATCAAACCATATCAAATGTCAAGACTGGTTGCACCCTGCAAATGTTCTTTTACACGCATATTTAAATATACACTCATGTGCTATGGCTGGATGGATTTGGTCTTCTAAACTAGGTCAACTCCAGTTTTGGGATTAGATTTCAATTTCCAGGAAAACCTTATCATGAAACATCAAGTGAAAAAAACTACAACAAAAACAACAACGCCAAAAAAACAAACTTATGTACTCGTTCAATTTGGATGGCAACTTGTATAAGGTAAATTCTGAATTCAAACCTGGAGGTGGAGACCCGTAGACGCTATGACATGAGCTCAATATGAAAATTATAAAATCCGGCAACGCTCCTGATGTCGAGCCTTATATGTATGAATGATTCCACCTCTACCTCCCCTTCAAACCCCCCCCCCGGGCAGCGTCCACCCCCCACCCCCCGATGCGTAGAGAGATGTGATTTGCTGTCTACGGATCCAGCTTATCCAACCCAAGACATGTTACAGGCCTTGTGAAGTCTACGCCATCGTCCCATTGTGACGTCTACACCATCGTCCCATTGTGACGTGTACATCATCGTCCCATTGTGAAGTCTACACCAGCGTCACATTGTGAGATCTACACCATCGTCCCATTGTGACGTCTACATCATCGTCCCATTGTAAAGTCTACACCATCGTCAAATTGTGAAGTCTACACCATCGACCCATTGTGAGATCTACACCATCGTCCCATTGTGACGTCTACACCATGGCTTGAAACAAAAACTGCTTCTTTTTTTTTTTCATTGTGACATCTACACCATCGTCACATTGTGAAGTCTATACCATCGTCACGTTGTGGACGATGACAAAAGTACTCATAGGTATCAAACGCCATCTAAGGAAGCAATACATCTTTTTTATAATATGAAACCCTCAACTCGGCAATGCACCTTCATGATCTGAATTACTGAATTCAGCAATGCACCTTTATTATCTGATGCACTGAAATCACCGAGCTTATAATACGCGCATATGCGAAATCTATATAGCTATGCATAAGTAAACATTTGTATCGACATGTATATACAAACTCCTTGATTCATGTACGAGAAAGAAACTCTTACTTACACAAAGAACGTGATAACAGATGAAGACATAAGACTGAGATTCTGGTTTTTCGCAACAACAAAAAAAACAACCTTTACCTCCCACATAAGAGTCTTTGTTTGAAGACTGAAGAACCATCCGACGAGATATGGATTTTGGGGGAAACAATTCATTTTCCATCCCATCTTTCCAAAATCAAATATTAATCGTTCAGGATCTAGGTTAGAGAGTCCCCAAATAGCCTTCTTGAATTGTGACATCGTCTGTCGCAACCTCTTGACCCAAAGACACATTATTGTCAACACCCCAAAAAAAAAAAAAAGACCACAACACACATTCTGACCTATATACACCCGGCTTAATACTTCTTCAGTGAATGAGTAATCCCCAAAGAGGACGTGTGTATGAAACTGGTGGTGATACTACAAAAAAATAAACAATGGCACTGCCGTGTCGGTGTTAATATTCTGACCTCCTCCCCGATGTTAGAATGTATTTCACTAGACAGTCAAAAACAAGGTCACTCTTGGACAAATATTGTGTCTTTTACCACTCAAGTCATTCAAAATATATATATATATATTTTTTCCTTCTACAGACATTAAAAATGTTGTCAGGGATGGCCTGTAACGAGAGATGATTTTTTTCCCAAAACTCTCCTATACGAGGTCACAAAAACAGATTCTTTGACGTGTCCAGCAGTGAAAACACCACATTGTATTCCAACAATGATTTGAGTGATAACTACATTGTTACGAATAATAAAACCATTCGCCTTGCATTAATCCGAGCCTACGCCAGGCCACAGAAGAAACAAACAAAACAAAACCAAAAAAAACGGATAGACAAAACGCGCCACTAATTGACAATGTTGACGTCCGAGGTTTGATGGAAAAAAAAAAATGCATTTTATACATTTCCGGTTGGCTCGTTTTGACTTTTGTCTTGGGATAAATGTAATTGACAGGTTGATGTCCATTCAACGTTTTTAAGTGCCATGAGGTGCCATCAAGTGCCATCGGGGTGCCCAGTTGAGCACTGGAGTTGGAGAGGTATGCTCGCAGTTTGCGGTTGAAGTTTTATTTATTTTATTTTTTTTGTTGTTGTTTAAAGCTGTTTTGCTTGCACTTGTTTATCCTTAAAAGAGAACACATTCGTATTGAAATCAAGTTGGCATGACAGGGAAGTACTCACAAAGATGTACTCACACGGATGCACTCACACAGAGATGTGTACTTACGATGATGGCGTTTAATACTTTTTAGTACGCACTTTCATGTTCATGTTGTACATACGCTTAAACGGGCAAGGGAAAGGCTTTGCGACATTGACATTTCACAGGCTGTCCAATATTGACATTTCAAACAGCCTTCTTAATTCTTAGTTTGTGATGAGTTCTGCCTTGAGACTGTCAACTGTGACAGGATCCTTGTTCCGTGTCTTTTTGAATTTTTTTTTTTTTTTTGCTGGCAACCGTCCGTCACAGTGTGACGATGGAGTGGGCTTCGGAGGACGAACTCCACATGGCCTGGGATTATTCTTCAAGGATTATAAGTCTTTTTGAAACATTTTCAGCTTAAACCCTCAATATTGACATTTCAAACAGCCTTCTTAATTCTTAGTTTGTGATGAGTTCTGCCTTGAGACTGTCAACTGTGACAGGATCCTTGTTCCGTGTCTTTTTGAATTTTTTTTTTTTTTTTTTTGCTGGCAACCGTCCGTCACAGTGTGACGATGGAGTGGGCTTCGGAGGACGAACTCCACATGGCCTGGGATTATTCTTCAAGGATTATAAGTCTTTTTGAAACATCTTCAGCTTAAACCCCAATCATTTTCAATACCTGGGAACGTTTTGGTGTCGAAAATATATGATTCGGATTTCAACAGTTCAAGTATCGTGGTAGAAAGCTGGGGGTGAACACTTTTTGTATTCATGCGTCCGGGCGAAAAAATCAAAGGTCGATAGCTATGGGAATTTTTTTCATGACGAAAATGTTTTTTTCGGTGAAAATATCCGTGACCGTATGACCTTTGACCCCACGCCTCCGGTGTCTGCCCCGTCGCGGGAGCCAGTTTCTTAGTCAACACATGGACTGCGAGTGGACGATGGACGTGTTGGTGGCGCTGACCCGCCTGGTCGTGCTGTGGAGGTTGTGCATGGTGGACGTGGGCTCGAGGCTGGTGTACCGGACGCGCCGGCAGCAGCAGAACAGGTAGCGGTTGTAGTACTTCCGGAACTGGCCGCTGAGAAAGTACAGAGCGAACGGGTTGACGCAGGAGTTGATGAACGTGAGGCAGAAGCCGCCAATCTTAAAGACGTGCCAGAAATCGTTGAACTGGGAGCCCACGTCGTAGAAGAGCCACATCAGGAAAATGTGCCTCGGCAGCCAGCATATCATGAAGATGATGACAAAGCTCAGCACGACGCGCGCGACCTTCTTCCGCGCGGCGATCTGCCTGTGGTGGGTGGCCGCGCCCGTTTTGGAGTCGACGGGGACGCTGTCGCTGCTCCGGATGAGAATCCTTGCCATCATGCTGTAGAAGAGCCCGATTGTCAACAGCGGGAGGATGAAGTACACGAAGAGTCGGATGGTGATGTAGGTCTTCGGGTACGAAGACATCTCGCTGTGGTCGAACTGGCTGCAGATCTTCACGATCGAATGGTTGGTCACGTTGAAGGTCTGCTCCTTGCTGAACACCGCGTCGGGTATCGCCAGCAGCAGGGACAGGACCCAGATGCCGACGACCGTCGCGATGGTGGTCCTCAGCGTGCGCCCGGTGAGCTTCGCCATGGGGTTGACGATGGCCACGTAGCGGTCGGCGCTGAGGGCGGTCAGCGTGAACACGGACACGCCCAGCGACACCGTCTGGATGAACTCGTTGATCTTGCACACGGCTGAGCCGAACGGCCAGTTGACGAACGTGTAGTAGATGGACGTCACGGGCACGGAGATGAGGATCAGCAGGAAGTCTCCCAGGGAGAGGCTGACGATGAGGATGTTGGGAATGTTGCACATTACCTAGGGAGACATAAACACATTTATGATGATAGATTAAGATTATTACTTTCATACATGATGCTGTAAGTTGGGGGAAAAAAAAGGTATTATAAACTAGGTTATCTCCTCCTTATTACACCTGTTTATTTTGTCCTCCTGCCTAAAAGCGTGTAAATCTTTTCAACGTTGTCCCATTTTCAGGCCATTTTCTGGGACTAGTCCAATATAATATGACCACCCACACATACATATCCCATTTTCAGGCCACCGTCTGGGACTGGGACTGGGACTAGTCCAGTATAATACAACCACCCACACATGCATGGCCTAGTTTCCGGCCTGCGTCAACCATTCGTCCAATTAAGCCTCTGCCCACCTGGTAGACCCATTATTATCGCCCTCCTCCCCCCCCCCTCAAAAGTCTCAATCACATAGCTTCCGGAGCCGTTAAATTATCTCCTTTAACCATCCCTCAATCACGTCTTTATTGATAACACCGACATCTATAATTGAAAACGCGGGTAAGTTATCCAATCTGATATAATCGTTTACGCCAAATGGCTGAATTTTCGCATTGATTTTAAGAAAATATTCACGGCCGATACCATAATTTTCGAAGAAGTTTTCCCCCTACGAAAACAGCGAGCGATGCGCGTGGAAGCCAAGGGCCCTCAAGACTTCTGTACTCAACTTGAAAATGTCAGAACGGGTATCCTTGACGAAAATACTTCAGGCGTTGCCATGGAAAATACCCTAAAGGTCATTTAAAATACAGGGAGCAAACTGAGGATGCTCAATCTGAAGAAAAAAAACAACCTCTCAGAGTTATGTGTTTCCGTCAGAAAGATAAAGAACACGATATCCCGTTTCCTTATTAAAATTCCCAGCATTCTCATGAAGTTAATTCAAGTGTCTCGTTTCAGAAAGATTACTCTTAATTAATTAAATGAATATTTGGAGCGAGTACGTGAAATGTGCAACATCAGCAAAAGGGAGAACTTCTCCAGCGTGCCGCTCCGAGGCCCGTTCATTCAGGGATGCTTTGGGGATGAATGCTTTTGGAAGGTGGGCTTTGGGGAGGGGGAGCCTTGGGTAAAGGATGCTTTGGGGAGGGTAGATTTGGACGCATTATACTATACATTAAAACAAAATAATGCGTTAAAAACAAATTTGACGCACAATTTTAACGTGTGACCTGAAAAAGAAAAAAAAAAGATTCGACCAAACTTCCGTTCGATCAAATTTCCGTTGATCAATTTTCCGTCGACGACAATTTGTTTGATCAAATTTCTGGATACGGCAGTTTGACACATGGATACACTTACCTTGTTGGCTATGACTGAGAGGATCAGGGTCCCGTTTCCTACCAGGCCGACCACAAAAATTATGGCGAACAGGATTGGCACCAATACACTCTCCACTGTTGAGTTGATTTCCCATCTGTTGTAGAGATATATAAATACAAACATACATAAAAGTTTTGCGTTAATTCTGAATGATTTTTTTTAAAGAAAAAAAGTGTAATGTTAGATTTTTCTTTGCTAAAAGTTGGAATTGTGTCTTTGTTAGACACGCTAAGTGTTGGACCATAGAGTTTTTAAGGGTACAGAGTCTATGATGACGATTGTTGATTATTTAAAAGATCTGGGGTATGGTTAAACATGGACAGCGTCAGATATTATGGGACGACTCGGCGACGTTCCTGCTGCTCCCGTAGACGTCTGGCTGTCGTTGAGAGCGGGCCGCTGCTGGCGTTGAAACCATGTTGAGCGGCAGATGATTGGGCTACCGGAACAGCCGAGGTCGGCGTCATGGTTGCCATGGCGTTAATGTCATACGATATGCCTTTATTATTTATATCATGACGTCTTAGATTGTATCTCATATCTGACAACATCAGCATGATTACATTGTCTCTTATTTCGATTACCCAAATCTAAATGATAACTAAGTACGTCATTATTGTCACTAAAGGGAGTTTACTGGTGGCTTAATCCCACGCTCGAGAAATTCTTTAGATGTCTTGTGTTTAAATTGTTTTAATTTTAAACTGCTGTTTTGCTTAAAAATATGAATTGATATGTGCTGAAAATAAATATTTACAACAGTTCAATTCATGTGGATCAATAAAGAATCTCATCTTATCTTAAATAGTTTGTTCACTTTAAATTTAAATGACTTCTACAAAACAAACAAAACCTACTGAAAAAAATTTTGGCCCCCCACCTGACACACATTTTCATTTTTTTTTTAAATTTTATAACTGACTTTGGAATCACAAATAAGTCCTATGTCCCTGCAATAGAGATCTCCCGGGCGATATATTGCCAGGGCTCATCTTACAATAAGGGTTTAATATTGATGAACCGTGTGTGAAAAGTTTTTGAAATGTGTTGCTCACCTGTCGAACTGAAGCTCCAACATGCTGTCAACGTTGTTGTTGTTGGTGTTGCTGCTGCTGCTGCTGCTGCTGCTGCTGATGTCGGCGGCGGTCACGCTGCTCCCGTTGCCGTAGCTGTCGTTGTTGAGACGTGGGCCACTGCTGGCGTTGAAACCATCGTGAACGGCCGCGATGGCTGCCAGAACAGCCGAGGAGGTCGGCGTCGCGGTCACCATGGTGATAATGTCATATCACAGATCTGTATCGGTAATAAAAAAAAATCGTAGACAGTCGTAGAATCTATTGTTTCAACCATTTATGGGCACTGGAGCTGTTCAGATTTTGAGAGCTTCTTTGCTCAGCAAATCCCCCCACCTCCCCAACCAACAACAAAACATTTTAAAAAATTGAAAGGATAGTTAAATGATAAGATGATTAGGAGCTATTTCTGTAGTGCATCACGACTGAACTACCAGGTCGTACGATTGAAGATCACGACGAACATTTGTCAAGCGTCAATGGCGTGACAACAATTTATCTCGATTCGGCGGGGAGAGCGTGTTGTCAATAAAACAAAAGAAGATTAAAATAATAATAATAATAATAAAAGAATGATGTTAAAAGTCAAACTCATTATCTGTGTTGAAATTTAAAAAAAATATATATATATCTCTATATATATATATATTTTTTTTTTTTAATTTAAAAAAAAATTGAAAATATAGAATAACATTTTTTTTTTTTTTAAATTGAAAAAAAAAGAAAAAGTTCTGTCAATGCGAAGATTTGTTAAAAAATTTAATCTGTACTCAGAGTTTGTGATTCACCATCTCTCGGAAAGGTGGAGGGAATGTGGAGCACGATCTCATAGGTTCTGAGTCTACTTTTTTTTTTCAGGGGCCATTTTAAAACAACAACAACAAAAAATTATAATTGCAAAAAGAATATTGCTACATGAAAGTTTCCAGTCCTTAGATTAGTCACGCAGAAATATTAAAGAATCTAAGAGACATATCGTGATTTATATTAAAATGACATTTCATCGTTCAGAAGGTAGCCACATTCAAAGATATAATTCTTGCATCAAAAGTACATCTGATCAAATGTATTTGTGGCTTGTTTACAACTAACTTGGGCAGATATTCTATTAAATAAATTCAAACGGGATGATTTGTTCCAAATATATATAAAATAGATTAATTTATTTGCCTTTGATTGTTTTTGAAATATTTATTTTGACATGAATTATTGTTTATTTTGAAGAAGAGAGAAAAAAAAAGAATTATTTACTCATCAGGCCGAACAAAGAAGGACTCTTTTATCTATATGTTTTTTGTTTTTTTTGCGGAGCTTGAGTTGTATACCCTAAATATTGGAGTTATCTCCCGAAGTGAGTTAGAACGTTTCTGAGTTAAGCTTCACCGGCTGTCATTCGGGCTGGTTTAGCACCGAGCTGAATCCGATACCATGGAAAGATCTCGCACCAAAGCGAATACGATGTGCGGGCTGGTTTAATACCGAGCTGAATCCGATACCATGGAAAGATCTCGCACCAAAGCGAATACGATGTGCGGGCTAGTTAAATACCGAGATGAATCCGATACCATGGAAAGATCTCGCACCAAAGCGAATACGATGTGCGGGCTTGTTTAATACCGAGCTGAATCCGATACCACGGAAAGATCTCGTATCAAAGCGAATACGATGTGCGGGCTGGTCTAATACCGACCTGAATCCGATACCATGGAAAGATCTCGAACCAAAGCGAATACGATGTGCGGGCTGGTTTAATACCGAGCTGAATCCGATACCATGGAAAGATCTCGCACCAAAGCGAATACGATGTGCGGGGCAAGTTTAATACCGAGCTGAATCCGATACCATGGAAAGATCTCGCACCAAAGCGAATACGATGTGCGGGGCAAGTTTAATACCGAGCTGAATCCGATACCATGGAAAGATATCGCACCAAAGCGAATACGATGAGCTTAATCCGATACCAAACGCGGGAACGGTAAAAGCTGATCCGACACGCAAGGGGCGAGCGAGTCGTGCGGAAAGCATCTCACGTATTGCGACAAAATAAGGAACATCAAGCAATTTTTACTCAAGCAAAAATGGAGCATTTCTCGGAACTGATCAAGCAAAGTGATGGGGCAAGAGGGAAACGGGGGTTGGGGGTGGGGTGGATGTTCGAGGAAAGAAGTAGATCCATGAGGTGAGCGTGATGGAGCGTGAGAGCTGTTTTTTTTTTTTTTTGTTGTTGTTTTTTTGGGGGGGGAAAGGGGGAAAGTGTGGTCCCTTGGCGGGGTTTTTGGTTGGGGGGTTGGAATGTCTGTGGGGTGAGCGGGTAGAGGGTGCGGCTAGGTCGGGGGGGGGGGTCTTCAGTTGAATTCCATAGAGCTTGGTATTTAATGGCGGAAATCTATTATTAGAACTGCTGTAATCATCCAGGTACTCGGGGTCGGACATAGATGTCCAGTCAACACTGTTCAGTACTACCATGTTAGCGAATTGTCCCTGAACATAAATTGAAAACTTGTTTACAACTCTTATTTTACGAAATATTTGACAACTTTTTAATTTTTTGTTTGTCGTTACCGCTATTCTGGCACATGTAACATGGACTCTAGATACCAAGGGTCGTCCAAACGATAATCTGAAGCACACTATTAGCTGCAAATCTTTCAAGCAATATTTGTCCGACGCTCTAAAAATAGTAACGCTGTGACGTTTTCTGGTCCGAGAAATGACAAACCCTATTGCAAAGCCATAGTGTAACCTTTTTTTTTTTTTCTTTTTAAAAACATCTTTAAAAACCATTGAATTCCAGATATTTTTTATTTTACCCTAGCTGTTGTCAGGTGCAATTTTTGTTTTTTCAGGGCCAGATTCAAATCAAGTCTATAAGTAATTTGGTTTTATCAACTTTCTTAAGTGAAATGTTTTAGAAGTTCTTTTCCCGTGTGCCACGACTGCTATCGAATGACCCATGTCAAAGCGGTGGGTGAAATTTTAATGCTACCTCGGTCGGCTTGATAAAACTGTAATCGATTTCAAATAAAATGTGTAAAAACTTTTGAAAAAAGTGAAGTTCGCAAAATAATGTTTCAAAAAAACGAAAAATTTCCAACAGCAAAAACGCAACAAGGTATATCACCCCGAGAAATACCACCATAACATTTCCACTATAAGTTCTTTGCAAAGAAAAATACAGTGACTCAGACTACTTAACATAAAAAATGTTGATAATTAGTTATTATTATTATTATTATAATTTTTCGTCCGAAACTCAGCGGGCTATATCTAGTTATTATTATTATTATTATTGATATGGCCCGCTGAGTTTCGGACCGTGAAGACGAAATTGTGTATTTTGTTCTGGCGTCGTTTGAAGTTACATTACATTTGAATCGGAACAAATATCGTTCATCTCTTTTGTATTATGAAGCATTAGGTTTATTCTATTGGATACCTTATTTTATACCTTCATGTCAACGTAAATAAAAGTTATAAGGGGATTGAAGACATCCGGATTTGTCTCGTGCTTTCATAGCAGCTCATCATAGTAATAATTAAGCAGTATTGGACGGTAATACGGCCACAGCTGTGACACTGGTTATATATATATATATATATATATATATATATATATATATATATTAGTTAAAAATAACACGAGAGGAGTAGTGTTACATACAGCGTTAAAGTAACCAAACCATGATTATTACCACCATGATTATTACCACCAAGCTTACCTCTCTGGTTGCTTGCATTGTTTTTTGTTTTTTTTTTACCCTTACACAAATGCGTGTTTTGTAATGACCCAAATATGTAACAGATTTTTTTAATGCGTGTGTATTTTATGGATACTGAAATGTAAACCGACACGTCACATAACCTGCCTAAGCTGGTGTTATGTGTGTCACTGAAAACATGCCGAAATCGCACACATGCGGACTAACTGGGCCCGTGAGAGGAATGACGGCAGCTGGACTGAAGAACATTATCTATCGACCTGACCTTTTCGCTTGACCGGAATGACTGACCACCTCGGGCTACGGACTCTATCCTTGGTTTTCGTGTGACTCCTATCGCAGACATTTACCAAGAACCCCGTAGAGACCTCTTACAAAAACGAAAATTATATATGTAACACAGTTGGACCAGATTTCGAATAATCACGTTATTCGCCGTCCCAATAACCGGTTGTATGTTTCACGGAGCCGTGTTGCCAACTCTGTTTCCTCTTATTGTAGTGTTGTTTTTTTTAAATTACCCCAACAAACATCAATAACATCCAGATGTTCAGGATCGACCTTGGTGTAACTTATAACATCATTATGTTCAGGATCGACCTTGGTGTAACTTATAACATCATTATGTTCAGGATCGACCTTGGTGTAACTTATAACATCAAGATGTTCAAGATGGACCTTGGTGTAGCAATGAACATCCGGATGCTTAAGATGGACCTTGGTGTAACATAAAACATCCCGATGTTCAAGACGGACTTTGGTGTAACATATAACGTATTGAAGATTTTGAATGAACTCAGATTTAAAGAGGGGGTGATGGGTGGGGGTCACGACTACTTACAAAAAAAACAACAACCCAGATAAACGTACAGTGTTAAGAAAACAAAAATGAAGTAAACATCCTCATCTCTTACCAAAAAGAACGCTGTTTGCCGGACCCCCTCCCACCTCCTCCCAACACCCATCTCTCTTCCCCCTCCCCCCCCCATTTCCGACTACCGAAGCTATCACATGATTTCATCGTCATCATCAAATGTTAAGTCGCGATGACATCATCTGGACTCCAGAACTTAACAAACACAACATAAATTTTGCAAAAATCCAATCTGGCAACGTTGCCACCGAACTTTGGGCTGTTGAAGAAATGAGTAAGGGGAATGGGAAAAAAATGGTCTTAATATTCAAAATGTATCTGACAAGTTTTTAATTGGTTTCATTTAGCTGTAATGTGTGTGTGTGCGTGTGGGGGGGGGGGCACCCTGCTCTCACGATACAGGACATTGTGACTGATGGTTGATTGATGAAAACACACTGACTGTAGACGGTATCGGAACTGAAGCCAGACTGAAGTCTACATGCCCCCGAGCTAAAACTGCTAAATTACTGCATGATTGAGGATGCAATATTGTCAGTGGCGTAGTATTAAGGATTAATCCCGCCCCCCCCTCCTCTTTTTCCACGAAGAAAAAAAAAGTCTGTGTTTAATAGAAAATACCGCCCTCAATATAAGGAAATGTGCCGCCTGGGGCCGACCACCCCTCCACATCCCCCTCCTTCGCCTCTGAATAGTGTGCAGCTGGGTTTTTTTTTTTTTTTTTTTTTTTTTTTGCCCTTCTATAGAGTATATCAGGGAAAAAGTTTATGTCTAGACCTTGTCTACATTCATTGTTGAGTTGTTTTAAACGTATTAATTAAGTTACTTGCTCGAGAGAATATTTCCATTACTCATAGACAATGACCTTACCATGAGACATAGACATTGACCTTACCATGAGACATAGACAATGACCTTACAATGAGACATAGACAATGACCTTACCATGAGACATAGACAATGACCTTACCATGAGACATAGACAATGACCTTACCATGAGACATAGACAATGACCTTACCATGAGACATAGACATTGACCTTACCATGAGACATAGACAATGACCTTACAATGAGACATAGACAATGACCTTACCATGAGACATAGACAATGACCTTACCATCAGACATAGACAATGACCTGACATTCAGATATTGACAAGGATCATACAACCGTAAAATGATAGGGACACTGTATATATATATATATTTATATATATATATATATATAATATATATTGTAATATTAATCCTTATTTATACATGTAAAATACACCAGACCTTATACAGGGAACCGTAGTCAGTCTCTACAAACAGGAATTTAAAAAAAATATATCCTTAAATATATAAAGATCTTACATCCAATTCACACAAGGCTCCCGGTTCATCCTCATCCCACTGCAATAGTTTACACTTTAGACATATCATAAAAGAAGGAATATATCAATTCAGAAAACGTTCATAATTTCAAGAAATCCTCTCTGTCAACATGCACAGAACACTGGCCACCGACGAGGATATAACTTTCGCCTACAGACAAACTCCCTAAGTGACACTAGCCTAAGCTATAGCAAAATGATAATATATCAACATGTCCTTGGCTTTGTATTTGAAGTTTAATTTTCCAAAAGAAACAAGCAACATTTATTTGTTGGTGTTTTTTTTTTAACTCTGAACTACTCCCATGATAATTTTGCAGATTCCTTCCGTGAATAAGACAAGATGGACACTATTCCTGGACAGAAAATGATTTCGTCACGTCCGGTAGCTCTTTACCCACAAGGCGCTGAAGTGGAAATTCGTGATTTCCGTTTTAAAATTCACTTCCCGTCGGAACAAAGAAAATACAATTTCAAGATGATGACAACATAATTGTATGGATTTATGTTTCACTCTTACACGTTTGTGTGATCTAAAATATGACGCAGTACTAGCCAGATTAGGTAGACGCAATGTGGGTAGGTGGAGGGTAGGTAGACGGAGGGGTAGGTAGACGGAAGGTCGGTAGACGCAATGTGGGTAGACGGAAGGTAGGTAGACGGAGGGTAGGTAGACGGAAGGTCGGTAGACGCAATGTGGGTAGACGGAAGGTTATGTAGACGTAAGGTAGGTAGACATGGGTAGATTGAAGGTAGATAGACGCAGATAGGTAGACGGAAGGTTGGTAGTGGAAAGGTTAGTAGACTGAATGAAGGTAGATGCAAGTTAGGTAGATGCAATTTAGCTAGATGCAAGGTAGGTAGATGCAATTTAGGTAGATGCAAGGTAGGTAGACGGAAAGTATGTAGGCATAGATAGGTGGACGCAAGGTAGGTAGACGTAGATAGGTGGACGGAAGGTTGATAGACGAAAGTTAGGTAGACGTAAATAGGTAGACGGAAAATAGGTAGGCGTAGATAGGTAGACGGAAGGTAGGTAGACGGAAGGTAGGTAGACGTAGATAGGTAGATAGTCGGAAGGTAGGTAGACGTAGGTAGGTAGACTTTGGGCACCAGGGGTGTCGAAGGAGTTGGAATGTTTCATCGTGTCAATGTTATCCGCCTACGGGACTCCGAATCCGGGTTTGAATTGAGTTTCCTTTTCTTAGATGAGTTGCCATCCAAGATCAAAGTAAAGTATTGATTCTCAAATAGCAAGCACTATCCCGATGTTATCTGGCTGTAAGGGATGGTAGCCAATACGTACATGTTATCCTTCGGCATGAGGATGAGCAAAGCGAAATTTAATTTTACAACGCAGTAGAAAAAAAAACACTGAATTGAAACAACCCCCCCCCTTTTTTTTAAAGCCCCCCCCACCATTTATCACATTTAACACTATAAACCTGCATGAAACACACACACTAAACATAATGGGAAATAATGGTAATGTAATCCACCCCATCCACAACTTTACAACGCCCCCCCCTATCTAACACTGAATTGAAACAACCCCCCCCCTTTTTTTTAACGCCCCCCCCACCATTTATCACATTTAACACTATAAACCTGCATGAAACACACACACTAAACATAATGGGAAATAATGGTAATGTAATCCACCCCATCCACAACTTTACAACGCCCCCCCCCAAAAAAAAACAAAACAACAACTAAAAACAAACAAACAAACAAAATAACAACAACCAAAAAAGAAAAAAGACAAACAAAAAAAGACGTGTGGGAGAATAAAATAGAAAAAAACAATGGGATCTTAAAAAAAAATAAAAAATTCTATTAATATGAAAATGATACATATTTTTTTTTTAAAAATTGAAATAGCTACATCTTCTTTATGGAATTCGAACTGCTAGATCTGTACCATAGCCCCCCCACAATTTTTAACAGCTTTACACATGTGACTACCGGATCATTATATCGTCTGGCTTCCCACAGTTTTTTTTTTTAACCACATCCACTGAAAACGTGGTCACCTTTCGCGACACACACACACGCACACACACGCACACACAAGTTTTACATAAGTTGTCTGTCTGGTTGTTTATCTCAAATTCCTAGAAATCTTTAGATGGCAAAAAAAAATTATAATAAGTCTCTTCTCTGCGAAATTGAATTAAAGAACGCGATTCAAAGATTCAAAGAAATTAACAGCAAGAAAGAAACAAACAAAACAACGAAACAAAAGAAAAATGTTTAATAATAATCATAAATAAAATTTAAAAACCCCATTAACTAGCATACACATCATATAATATGTACTTTGACTAAATTTGCTAAAATCTAACTATTTTAATATTTTTTTAAAAATTACTTTTTATTACTTTTGTATATTTATTGTGTGTTTATAAAATCTGTCCAATAGATGTTTTTTTTTTAGATTCCTGAGTTTTTTTTTTGCTTGTTTTGGCTTTTTCGTTGTGTGTGTGTGTGTATGTGTGTGTGTGTGTATTGCTATTTAAAAAAAAAAAATTAAAAATAATTTTTTTTTTTTTTTTTTTTTTTTTTTTGTTTTTTTAAATTTTGTCCATTAGTTTTTTTTTTTTTAGATTCCTGAGTTTTTTTTTTGCTTGTTTTGGCTTTTTCGTTGTGTGTGTGTGTGTATGTGTGTGTGTGTGTGTATTGCTATTTAAAAAAAAAAAATTAAAAATAATTATTTGGGGTGTTGCCAAAAGAGGTGGCTGTTGTAAATGGTGGGTGGGAGGGGGATGTAAGGCGGTGGCTGGGTGTTTTGTTGGAGGGGATTGGGGGGGCTTAAGACGTGATATGATGGTGGGGCGTAAGGCAGTGCCATCTTAAGGCATGGGCACAGTAGGCACTTGCCCAGGGCCCCACGCTTCCTGGGGGCCTCTTGCTTCTAGGAGACTCACTCTTATAAAGGCTTCATGTTGCAAATATTGTTAATGAATATTGAGAAGTTTTGGAAATTAAATTTGATTTAAAAATCAGTGGACAGCATGTTTCCCACTTTTGACCGACGACATTATCGGCACGTTCCAAAATTAATATTATAAATGCGAATCACAAGTTGGATAGTTTTTAAAACTTTTAAAGGGGAATAACTCTCGTCCACAGGTTTTATTTCTCCCAGATATGAATCGAACAAAATGATAAAGTTAGAGCATTTGTTTACGATCAAGTTAGACAAAAATGTTTGCCCCGTGCGGTAATAACCCTGGATAGCCACTGTTCCGTAGTGAAATTAGTGGATAAAAATCTATCCTAGCACCAGTTCAAGTACTACTGAATTTAATTAGCATTATATAAGGAATTTTTAGGTCGCCAATGAATAATTCTTTTTAAAAGTAAATTTATTTTTTAAAAAACGAAACAAATTACTTTATATTTTTAAAACTGAAAAATATTTTGTATTCTGTGTCTGCAAAACATATTTAGATGATAAATAGAACCAAACAGTCACCGTATGGCTTAGCTGTAGGCAGACATATATAGGCATTTAGACATAATTGTGCTCACTGTATAAAGCTCTAAGTCATTTTTTTTCTACATACTGGGTAGCTCAAATACAGAGATCGATTTTATTAAATTGCACCATGGCTATTGATCATTTCCCGATGTTCGTTTGTAGCGGGGAACACGTCAGTCTGAAGGGACAGAAAAATCCATTTTAAACTGATGTTTGCTTTTACTAAAGAAATACTTGTAAACAAAGAATATATTTCCAGGTGTTAAACCTTTTAAGCGGAAATTTAAAAAAAATAGTTTTATAATTGGAGCACAGAAGAGAAAAAGAGCTGAGGAGACAAGGAAAACGGGTAAACGTGCAAAATTAACATTTTGGTTAAACCCAATCGAAATATCAGTGACTAATACTGCTCCTCAAAAAAAAGTAGCGTCATCTACATCCTCAAATGGATCCAGCCATCTAGTACCAGACAATACCATTACCTATTCCCTCTGCTGGGGAAATTATAAAAACTGAAACACACAAAACTGTGTCAGAAAACGAGAGTGTGATTCACCTCACAGACCCCGGGCTATGGAATATTAAGAACACTTGTACAGTTGAGTACTGGATTCGCCGTGGGCCATCATTTTGTCAGAATCATGACTGCAACCTTTCAAACTCCGGCAGAGCTGGAGATGAAAGAATTCAGAAACGTTATTTATCAAGAAATATATTCAAACGTGAACTGCGGAATGGCGAGTGCGTAAAACTCGATTGGCTTCTCTCTTCACCATACCAAGGTTGTTTGTATTGTTTGGCGTATCGTCTATTGTGCAAAAAAAGTATGTCCATTTGCTCTATCAGGATTCAATTATTGGAAACATAACTATATTATTGTAGAACATAAAAATTGAGTAGTGCATTGCAAGGATCTGACCGCATGTTTGCTTCGGCTGAAAGAAGCTAGGTGTTTAGGTCCTTTATTTATCAAAGACCATAAGTCAAAACAGAAGTTCTGGCATCAAGTTCTGACTCGTGGGGTTTATGGCGTTTGCTTTCTTGCCTCCAGAGGTTTGGGTCAAGCTATTGGGGTCAGTAAGCAATGGACATTTTTTAAGATATTTTAGAGCTGTTGAGTGAATGTAATCCCTTTTTTTGGAAGCATCTCAAACTATAATGGAAATGCTGGAAAGGGTAACACATCGTATCTGCCGGCAAATATTTGACAATAATTTATTGATCTAATGGGGCAACATGTCCTTTGTCCTATTCTGGAGGAAATTACAGAGTCAAAATATTATTCAATAAGTTACGATTCCACTTCAGACATTTCAAACAATGATCAACTGACATTTACAGTCCGGGATATTCGAGGATGTAAGTCTGTGGAACGTTTTATCAAGTTAATTTCCATATTTTCCCATGGAGCAAAGGGTCTAACAGACACTGTTTTGTATCAAAGGATCTAGCAGACAATGTTTTGGATTTCCTGAATGAGAACGAAATTCCGCCTTCAATTTTTCGTGGTCAATCATATGACGAGGCTTTAACTTTATATGCCTATGGACGCTACACTAGATTGCAAGCACGGCTGGGTCAATTGAACGAGTTTGCCGTGTATGTCCCTTGTGCTGGACACAGTCTGAGCTTAGTGGGCTCAAAAGCAGCAGAGTGTTGTCTACACGTTGGACAATGTTTTGACTTTCTTCAGCGTTTATATACCCGTTTCTCAGCTTTCTACACATCGATGGAATGTTCTGGTATCTTCTGGTATCTTCCTTAGGAAAATCTCTCGTTGTCGTAAAGCAACTGTCTGATACAAGATGGTCGGCACATTTTGATGCCGTCAACGTTTCGAAAAAAATACAAGATGCTCTGGACTCTGTATCAGCTGACACTGATCAGGAAAAGTAAAAACGAGGCGTGAGGCAGAAAGACTAAGTAATCAAATGGAGAACCTGATAATTTATCATCATCTGGGATGAATTAGAATGTATTTCTGATGTTTTAAAAACATTATTGAATTGGAATGATTTTGTTTTTTGCATAAATAAGTTGAATTAACCTATTTTTATCTTTATTGAATGTCATTTCTTATTTACAATTTTATTCCTCTTGATGATTTGGGCTGGGAGCAACAACTGTTTGTGACACCCCCCCCCCAATGTTTGAGCATGGGGTGAGTGCCCCACTTCGCTCCCCCCCCACTTTTCTAATGACCTGGTGTGTTGTGTTGCGGGGGGCCCCAGTGCATGGCTGTTTCCACGGCCCCCTATGTTCTTAAGACGGCCCTGGCGTAAGGGATAGGCGTATAAGAGGTTGTTATATGGTGGGTGTGGGGGGTCGGGGGGTCGGGAGGGGGGATCAGTGTTGATTTCAGATATAAACAATCCCTTACTGAATTATCGTAGGCTCCTGAAATCTTCGAATTAACTTATTACTTCCTTTTTATAAGCAAAATTTACTTTCCATCCATTTGTTTCATCGTATCCTGAGATTTATAATTTAAAAAAAAAAAAAAAAAAAAAAAAAAAAAAAAGAAAAAAAAAAAAAAAAAAACAAAAATTTTCTTTTTCTTTTTTTTTTTAAAACAGTAACATTTTTACAACAAGGATTGTATTCGAAGGTTGTAAAAAAAAAAAAAGAAAAAAAAAAAAGACCAAAGCAATACAACGACGTGTTGGAGGTTTTCAAAATTACAACAGGTCAGAGTTCGTTCCCCGTTTGATGACAGCGGTTTGGAAAGGGGATCGTGGGGCCATGGCGCGCCACTTTCACTCATTGATTGATAGTTGTACCTCCACGAGGGCGCGCCTCTGAGCAATGGAACTTCATTTATGATATTCTTTACATTAATTTCTCTCTTTATTCGTGGCGGGGGTGGCTGGCGAAATTGAGCCACTTCACGTCAAGCCTGCTCGACACGTAGACTCGTCGCCGATGACAACACACTCGAACAAATTGTCAGCCCCAACCCCCCACCCCCTCCCCCCCCGCCAAAAATAAAAACGGTTTTTTTCCTTTTTTTTATTTGGGGGGGGGGGGGGGGGGAGATGAAGGAAACGATTATGCCACTGATTTCACGAAATGAAATTCCCGATAACTGCGCCAAATGAGATTCTTCGAACAAATATTTCAAGTCTGTTTGGTGCGTAGTATTTTCTTTTGTTTCTTTCTGAAGTAGATGGTGAAATAAATCTGCGGTGTAAAAGTGGGTGGGTCATTAGAATAAAAATATAGTTCAGCGGCGTAAACAATTTTTTTTTCCCGGTTTAAACCTTGCGGCTGGTACTAATTGGGATTCTTATAAACTGCTTTACTTGTACCCTTGTTTTGTCAATTTTTTCCAGCCCCCCCCCCCTCCCTCTTTCCGCCCCCCAACCCAATTGCTCGATATTACACTTTATAATGAATTTATACGAAAAACTCATTTTTTTTTCCCGGGTTTAACCCTGCGGGTTGGTCTTATTTGGAATCTTTTAAACTGCTTTTCCTGTTCCCTTTGTTTGGTCAATTTTTCCCGCCCCCCCCCCCCTCCCTCTTTCCGCCCCCCAACCCAATTGCTCGATATTACACTTTATAATGAATTTATACGAAAAACTTAGTTTCTAGACTTTTAAACAAAATATGTTTTAATCTATACATAAAGTCTTGCTAAAAACTAACTTTCAATAAATAAAGACATAAATACTTTAATATAACTTCCATACATACTTTTACTCAAACGAAATTTGAAACAGATGATACCTTTTAAAAACATAGCTTGATTTCAAAATTAATTTCAATTCGCTATAAACTAACAAGTGTTTTGCAGGCTAATGCTTCGAAAGAAATTGTGTTGCCCCCCGTTTGTGATGGTCGCCCTCAATAGAACTGGGGTTTAATTACTTTGTTTCAGCGATATCCCATTACAGGGTCGACCGATTTTCGCTGTCAAAACAGCTACCATATTTTTTTTGTTTTTTTTTTTGCTCCCAGTTTACCTAACCGTTTGTGTCCGGCTTATTACATCGTTACGCGGTTGTTAATGACGCCATCGGGGCGCCATGATGAGGCTGAGATTGCGTTTCACTACTCATCACATGCGGGGGGATTTTCTCATTTAGGGGTTTTGATACAAGATGTTTAGAGAAAGGTTGGCTGGTTGGTTCGTTTGTCCAAAGGCTGGTGTCTGTTAGGTAGTGGAGGGATGTTAAGTATCGGTGGGCCGTGAGGTATTGGTGGGCTGTTAAGTACCGGTGGGCTTTTAGGTACTGGTGGGCCGTGAGGTACCGCTAGGCCGTGAGGTACTGGTGGGCTGTTACTTACTGGTGAGCTCTCAGGTGCTGGTGGACTATTAGGTACTGACTGGCTGTTAGTCTCTGGAGGACTATTAGTTACTGGTTTGCTATTAGTCTCTGAAGGTATATTAGTTACTGGTTTGCTATTAGTCTCTGGAGGACTATTAGTTACTGGTTTGCTGTTAGTCTCTGGAGGACTATTAGTTACTGGTTTGCTATTAGTCTCTGGAGGACTATTAGTTACTGGTTTGCTGTTAGTCTCTGGAGGACTATTAGTTACTGGTTTGCTGTTAGTCTCTGGAGGACTATTAGTTACTGGTTTGCTATTAGTCTCTGGAGGTATATTAGTTACTAGTTTGCTATTAGTCTCTCGAGGACAATTAGTTACTAGTTTGCTATTAGTCTCTGGAGGTATATTAGTTACTGGTTTGCTATTAGTCTCTGAAGGTATATTAGTTACTGGTTTGCTATTAGTCTCTGGTGTTATATTAGTTACTGGTTTGCTATTAGTCTCTAAAGGACTATTAGTTACTGGTTTGCTATTAGTCTCTGAAGGTATATTAGTTACTGGTTTGCTATTAGTTTCTGAATGTATATTAGTTACTGGTTTGCTATTAGTTTCTGGTGTTATATTAGTTACTGGTTTGCTATTACTCTCTGGAGGACTATTAGTTACTGGTTTGCTGTTAGTCTCTGGAGGACTATTAGTTACTGGTTTGCTATTAGTCTCTGGAGGTATATTAGTTACTGGTTTGCTATTAGTCTCTCGAGGACTATTAGTACTAGTTTGCTATTAGTCTCTGGATGTATATTAGTTACTGGTTTGCTATTAGTCTCTGAAGGTATATTAGTTACTGGTTTGCTATTAGTCTCTGGTGTTATATTAGTTACTGGTTTGCTATTAGTCTCTAAAGGACTATTAGTTACTGGTTTGCTATTAGTCTCTCGAGCACTATTAGTTACTGGTTTGCTATTAGTCTCTAAAGGACTATTAGTTACTGGTTTGCTATTAGTCTCTGGAGCACTATTAGTTACTGGTTTGCTATTAGTCTCTGAAGGTATATTAGTTACTGGTTTGCTATTAGTCTCTGAAGGTATATTAGTTACTGGTTTGCTATTAGTTTCTGAAGGTATATTAGTTACTGGTTTGCTATTAGTCTCTGGGGGACTATTAGTTACTGGTTTGTTATTATTCTCTGGAGGTATATTAGTTACTGGTTTGTTATTAGTCTCTGGAGGACTATTAGTTACTGGTTTACTATTAGTCTCTGAAGGTATATTAGTTACTGGTTTGCTATTACTCTTTGGAGGACTATTAGTTACTGGTTTTTTATTAGTCTTTGGAAGTATATTAGTTACTGGTTTGCTATTAGTCTCTGGAGGACTATTAGTTACTGGTTTGCTATTAGTCTCTGGAGGTATATTAGTTACTGGTTTGCTATTAGTCTCTGAAGGTATATTAGTTACTGGTTTGCTATTAGTCTCTGGTGTTATATTAGTTACTGGTTTGCTATTAGTCTCTAAAGGACTATTAGTTACTGGTTTGCTATTAGTCTCTGAAGGTATATTAGTTACTGGTTTGCTATTAGTTTCTGAATGTATATTAGTTACTGGTTTGCTATTAGTTTCTGGTGTTATATTAGTTACTGGTTTGCTATTAGTTTCTGAAGGTATATTAGTTACTGGTTTCCTATTAGTTTCTGAAGGTATATTAGTTACTGGTTTGCTATTAGTCTCTGGAGGTATATTAGTTACTGGTTTGCTATTAGTCTCTGGAGGTATATTAGTTACTGGTTTGCTATTATTCTCTGGAGGTATATTAGTTACTGGTTTGCTATTAGTCTTTGGAGGTATATTAGTTACTGGTTTGCTATTAGTCTCTTGGGGTATATTAGTTACTGGTTTGCTATTAGTCTCCGGAGGTATATTAGTTACTGGTTTGCTATTAGTCTCTGGGGGTATATTAGTTGATGTTTTCTATTAGTCTTTGGTGGTATATTAGTTACTGGTTTGCTATTAGTCTCTGAAGGTATATTAGTTACTGGTTTGCTAATAGTCTCTGAAGGACTATTAGTTACTGGTTTGCTATTAGTCTCTGGAGGTATATTAGTTACTGGTTTGCTATTAGTCTCTGGAGGACTATTAGTTACTGGTTTGCTATTAGTCTCTGGGGGACTATTAGTTACTGGTTTGTTATTATTCTCTGGAGGTATATTAGTTACTGGTTTGTTATTAGTCTCTGGAGGACTATTAGTTACTGGTTTACTATTAGTCTCTGAAGGTATATTAGTTACTGGTTTGCTATTACTCTTTGGAGGACTATTAGTTACTGGTTTTTTATTAGTCTTTGGAAGTATATTAGTTACTGGTTTGCTATTAGTCTCTGGAGGACTATTAGTTACTGGTTTGCTATTAGTCTCTGGAGGTATATTAGTTACTGGTTTGCTATTAGTCTCTGAAGGTATATTAGTTACTGGTTTGCTATTAGTCTCTGGAGGTATATTAGTTACTGGTTTGCTATTAGTCTCTGGAGGTATATTAGTTACTGGTTTGCTGTTAGTCTCTGGAGGTATATTAGTTACTGGTTTGCTATTAGTCTCTAAAGGACTATTAGTTACTGGTTTGCTATTAGTCTCTGGAGGTATAGTAGTTACTGGTTTGCTATTAATCTCTGGAGGTATATTAGTTACTGGTTTGCTATTAGTCTCTGGAGGTATATTTAGTTACTGGTTTGCTATTAGTCTCTGGAGGTATATTAGTTACTGGTTTGCTATTAGTCTCTGAAGGTATATTAGTTACTGGTTTGCTATTAGTCTCTGAAGGTATATTAGTTACTGGTTTGCTATTAGTCTCTGAAGGTATATTAGTTACTTGTTTGCTATTAGTCTTTGAGGTATATTAGTTAATGGTTTGCTCTTAGTCTCTGGGGGTATATTAGTCACTGGTTTGCTATTAGTCTCTGGGGGTATATTAGTCACTGGTTTACTATTAGTCTCAGGGGGTATATTAGTCACTGGTTTGCTATTAGTCTCTGGGGGTATATTAGTCACTGGTTTGCTATTAGTCCCTGGGGGTATATTAGTCACTGGTTTGCTATTAGTCTCTGGGGGTATATTAGTCACTGGTTTGCTATTAGTCTCTGGGGGTATATTAGTTACTGGTTTGCTGTTTGGTACTATCTGGCTGTTGGCTACTAGTTGGCCATAGTTACTGTCAGGCTCGTTTTTACAGGTGGACAGTTAGACACGTTTTGGACCGGTACTGAGGTTATCAGGGTGAGCTGTTTGGTACCAGTTGGGCTCTTAGACCCATAAGGAGCTGTTGGTGAATAGTGGGCTTTTGGTCGCTGGTGGGCTCTTGACCACTGAGCAAGATGTACGCCCATAGTGGGCTTTTGGTCAGTGGGCGGGTCGTTGGGTGTATTGATTAACCGTTTTGTCGGGTGCTTACGTAATGCCACTGTACTATCTAATTGCGTACGTAAATTGCAAAAACATTGCATAGCACCAATTTGAATCCTCAACAAATAAACAGTAAGGAAAAGCCATTTTCATCATCCACTTTGCTAAGGTCATTTTCATAATCAAGTTTGCTAAGCTAATTTTCAAAATCCAGTTTGCTAAGGTCATTTTCAACATCCAGTTTGATAAGGTCATTTTCATCAAGATTTTTAAATACCAGAAAATAATGAATGAATGAATAATGAATGTTTGTAGTCAACTCTTTTAAGTCGTTTTCGAAGATTTAAAAAAAATTTTTTTTACAATACTTTGTATTAAAAAGTTCTTCGACCTAAGGAGGAGGCCAAGCGATCTAAGAGGGTGGATTTGAGAGCGCAGTAAAGAAGCAGTCCACTAAGAGCACCCTCCCACGTATGCGGAGATTATCTCTCCAGTAAAGAGCGATTTAAACACAGCCCAGCGAAGTGGCCAATGGCGTGCCCGCATAACACCAGTAGGAACAGCTTGTGCGGCTAATGAATGACTGCCCAAATACACTGGAATAAATGTGCTGATGATAAACAAAACAAACAAAAATCTAGGTTTTGGAGTGGTGTTTGTGGGTGTAAGGCTACAGCGAGGGAAGGATGTGGGCAGATGACTTCAAGAGTTCATAACAGACAAGAATAAGCTATGTGCGTTGTAAAAAAAAAAAAAAAAAAAAAAAAAAATGGATGTATAAAAAAAAAAAAAAAAAAAAAAAACTCTCATCTTTGGACAATGTCTGCAACAAACTTACAGCGAAATCCATTTTTTTGTTTTTTTTATTTTTATGGTTGTTGTGTTAAAGTCATTGTTTTGTTTTTTTTAAATGGGGTGTGGGCTGGTGGTGGTCGCCTAATAATTTTTGAAGAAAATATGTAAATTAGAGACAAATGGTTGATATGTGCTGTCGTAACTTGGCATATGTGGGATGCCATTCTTATTTGTGTGTTGTGCAGGGGGGGCTCGCATCCATTTTGTTACAAAATGGAGTCCACGTTTTTGTCAAGTAACTTTAGTAGATGGGAAGTTCAGGCATTGCTGTCGCCAATGTTTGACGGGCTATATCTAAATATTTGATAACTAGTTACTTGTTTAAAATGCAGGTAGTGATAGTCTGTTAGCACTAGATTGAATACTTTGAGAAATAGTTCATGAGATTTTTTTTTTTTTTTTTTTTTTTTTTTTTTTTTTTTTTTTAACCGGTTTTTTTTTTTTTTTTTTTTTTTTTTTTTTTGTAGCTGCAAACCGGTTTTGATCTGGATCCTATTGCATAATGAAAATATTTGTAGAATGGGATACCAATTTGCGTATCCGTGGGCTGACATATGTATGTGGATTTTATTCATTCCCCTGCAGGTGAAAGATCCCTCGCATATTTTTTAGCTAAGCTAAATACAACAAATAGTTTATGGCATATAAATCGTTTTTACTCGGAGATGACTCATTTTCAAAGCCTTGTACAGATTATCATTCGCATTTTTTTTTTAAATTACGTCTTACGAAAACTGAATTCATGGTCGCAAGTACTCCTTCGGCTAGAGATATAATCAAACCTAGTAGATTGATTCAATAAAATGTTACACATCTGGGGGCGGCTAGAGTGCCGAAAGCCAAAAAAGGTATACATAATCCTAGGACTGGACAGAAAAGCGAAACGTATTCCTATAACTAGAAAATGAAGGTATACATGTTATTATGACGAGACAAAAAGGTATACATTTTCCTAGGACTAGTAAAAAAAAGGTGTACTTATTCCTATGACTAGACAAAAAAAGGTATACACTTTCCTATGACTAGACACAAAAGGTATGCATTTTCCTATGACTAGACACAAAAGGTATATATTTTCCTATGACTGGACAAAACGGTATACACTTTCCTATGACTGGACACAAAAGGTATACATCTTCCCATGACTTGAAAAATATTCCATCGTCTCCCGATTGGGTTTTGAACAAAACATATTTCATTACCACAGAACAAGGAACACAACAATATTGTTTGCATTAGGATGACATTATGAGTAGATAATATGCAATTATCTCATCTAGATGGGGGAAAAAGGAGGCCCCAAAATTATTCCGGCCTGTATGGGGGGATGGGAGTGGGGAATCTTCATTATGAAAGAAATCCATATTCCTTCGCCAGCCGGTGACTGATTTTATGACCCAAGTAATCACGTTATGCAATTACATCTGCGGATTATGCGGTCAGACGCTTTGGGGGGGGGGCGGAAAACTTCTCCATCAATGTAATCTTTGGGAATGTCGAGCCACAATTGAAATATTCCCGCGAAATGAGATTGACAAAGCAGGGGACATTAATCCTCGACCGATGTTTTACTAAACGCTCATATTTTTGTTTTCCCTTCTTCGTTCTGCCCCTTTAAATTTCAAGCAGCCGGCTTTTTGTTTTTTCGCGGCATGTGGGGAGGAGGTCGCACGATTGGGCGATCGGTGGTTCTCGAAATGGGGATTGTGGGGGTGGGGGGGTGTCTTCTACCTTGATCGTTTGGAGAATAGGGTTTCGAGGAGGAATGAAGGTCTTCTACATTGCTAGGTCTTCTCAGGATGTTGGTTTACAAGAGTATGGGATCATCTTTGATTGTGCTTGGTACATGGTTTGGGGGATTGGGGTCTAATACTTTGGTGGGTCTGGGTATGTGGTATGTGTGGGTCTCCTAGTGTGTTGGTCTCGACGTGTGGTATGTGTGGGTCTCCTAGTTTGGTGGGTCTCGGTTATGTAGTTGATGCGGGTTTCTACATTGTTGGTTATTTAAAAAATTGGTTAAAAAAGAGGTCCGCCTCAATTCAGCTTGAAGAATTTAATTTCAATTTAAGATGATAAAAAACACACACACACACACAAACAACAACTAGCAACTATGTCAACTAAATGCAGCAAATTTATCCATATAGTATGTGGTTCTTTCAATTATGAATATCGAATCTTACCTATCTATTAAGTGTATCAAAACGTATCGATACTTTACAATTTTATATCGAAATGGTATCGGACATTTGTCACGTCAAGTTGCCATTAGTCTGCCAACTTACTTACGACAAACTATAAAGCCAAGGACGATCTATCATCTCTCAGACCGTCATCTATCAGGGTACAGCTACGTCGGTGTTTTCGTTTAGGGTCGTATCAAACCCATGGCATGTGATACTTATTATCTTACAACCCCCAAGATAACTCCGGGTCTGATGGTACGGATTAAAATAACTAATTAACCTTGACCTCCAGGCTCTCACACAGGGTGTGGGGGGTTAATACCTGGTTTTCATCAGGCTGCTTACCCCACCCAGGTCAGGGGCCCATTTTAAAGTGATCTTTAGACTCCCTGGAAGTCTGGACCACGTCCTAATTTGAGTTGTTTCGACGGGTTTTAAAAAAGAAATGTACTTATCTCATGGTCTCTGAAGAAAATTTTAACCTTTCTTATAAAATGAAATTCTTAAAGCACAGTTTTGTTAAATTTCTATTCAAGATTTAATACAAATTTGAGAGATCAATAGGTTCAGACATATTTGGGTTATTTTAGCAAAATCGAAAGAATGGAGATGAAGTTAATGTGGACATTCATTTTTCTTTTTTAAATGTGCGACTCCTTCTTTGTTGCTGTGTGCGCTCTGTGTACGGGTTGAATTCACGCACACCCGCGCAATAGAGCAAGGTCACCAAACTACCGCTCGCGGCTCGGATCTGGCCCACGACGTCAGTTCATCAGGCCCGCCGACGGCATTGGAATGCGCCTTAAACTTAACAGTTGTTAATTTTAAATTACAGTTTCTAGATTTTTCTTGTTTCTTGTTATAACGTTAGCTCATTTCGCGTCATCCCAAGTCATTCCCCAGGCTCGTTGTAGTTCCGCAAAGGCTCTGATGTTACCGTGGTTTCCATGGTTATCATGGCAACGCACACACACACACCGCATCTCTCCCGGCTCCCAGGCGCGGCCCCGTGCTCGTCATTAAGTCAGTTTTCCGCCCCAATGTGTAAAAAAAAAAAAAAGGTCTGATGTTACCGTGGTTTCCATGGTTATCATGGCAACGCACACACACCCACCGCACCTCCCCCGGCTCCCAGGCGCGGCCCCGTGCTCGTCATTAAGTCAGTTTTCCGCCCCAATGTGTAAAAAAAAAAAAAAGGTTTGGTGACCCCTGCCATAGAGTAACCACGGGTGCTGGGTTGCCGAGCGGTCGAAACTGACTCAAACCAAATATCAGGTGATCTGGAGTTCAATCCCCATCAAAGTCAACACCCAAAGCACCCCGGGTGGATGGGACCCGGTTAGCATTTGGACGGCAACCCATCTAAAGAGAAGGCAAATGACTTCAAAACCAGAAGCCAGAATGGTCAACGAACTGACCGTGGGGGCCCTCAAATATAAGACGAAGAGCCATCGCTATTTCCGTGGCGGCATACTCTCAATACCGAAAGGTCCTCAGTAGCCGACTCTTCTTTATCAAGCCCGTTAATAAATCATTTGGCGGAGATAATAATATAAGTTACGAGGGGTTGATGACGTGTTTACGTCCCATATGGAAATTCGCAGCCCGTGAGAGGTTTTCCCCCGGATTGGACATGATCCAGGGAAACGTCAAATGGAAACAAAAATTGCATCTGTTACCGAGCGTCTGAAAAATACCCCCACTCACCAAATAAAACCCATACAAAAAAACCAGCCAACCAGCCTATAAGCCAACCTTACTATAAAACTAAAATATTTCTATGTTTAACTGGTGAAACAAAGCGATATAAAATGTACAGTACTTGCAGTGGAGACATTTGACTTTTAATGAAACTCGCACCTGAAAAAGGTTCTGAATATTTCCCCTTTCAAAATGTAAATTTATCAAACATGATCTACCCCGATCCCCGCGGAATGATGTAATTTCATGAAGAAAATCAGTAAGCCGTGGATTTATAGGTCAGTAGACACTAACCAACACGAAAAAGGTAAAATTCGGGCCGCGAAGCTGCACGTCGCAATCACTCGGCCGCTGAGACATCCCCTCATCTGCCTTTCACCCGATCGACCATGCAAGTGGGGGCAACATTAACCAAAGAGCCCGTGGTCGGTTGCTAGTCCTTCTCTCGCAACACCTGCAATGACTGGGGTTGGATATATTGCGTCCTAAAATATACACCCCCACTTTCACACCCCGAGGGTAGCGTCAGACGTCCTCTAACAGGTTTTCTACACATGTTTTTCCAACTCGTGAATACGTCACAAAGTTGCTGGGACGAAACGGTAGCCTAGTATGAGACCCGCAGACTATGTGATGCGGAGTGTGCGTTGTTAACTTTTACTCCAATTAAACTATAAACGACAACAACAATTTTTTTTTTTAAAGTCGGACACATTTGTGAAAAGAAAAGATGAAATTTGTGAACAAAACAGACGAAATTTGTTAACAAAAGAGGTGATTCATTGATTTAAGATTAATTCGCTTAAGCTGGTGGATTTTATACGATGTTTTCACAAGCAATTTTTTAAAACATAAGAAGTGAACGAAAATCTAGCGCAGTAGCGAACACACTAACGCTTTTGAACAAATTAACGCTCCGCAAATCGGGCACATCAGGCGTAACAATACAATTATCAAGCTTTGATCAAGAAAGAGTTCTTGGAACTTGAAACGCTCTAATCTTTCGCCAGTGCAAAGGAAATCAAGGCAATGAGACGTCAGCGTGGTTCCATCTTGTGTTTAGGACCTGTTTCCTCTGACCATACGGGACGACTTTAAGCTATCGACGGTAGCAATGCCTGGCTGGTCAATAAAGGGCGCTTAGTGCAAGGTAGCATCACACTCAGAAGAGTACACGGTAGTGTCATACCCAGTGCAGGACAAGATAGATTTACACCCAGTGCCGTACCAGGTATCGTCACACCCAGTTCAGTACTAGATGGCATCGCACCGAGTACTGTTCAATTTGTGGCATCGAATTCAGTATAGAGCAAGTTATCATCACACCCAGTACAGCACAAGATAGCATCACACCCAGTACATACGTGATAGCATCACACTCAGTACAATACAAGATAGCAACTATCCTAGTACAGTACAAGGTAGCATCACACCAAGTACAGTACAAGATAGTTTTACACCCAGTGCCGTACAAGGTATCATCACACCTAGTTCAGTACTAGATAGCATCACACCGAGTACAATACAAGATATCAACTATCACAGTACAGTAAAAGGTAGCATCACACCCGGTACAGTACAAGGTAGCATCACACCCAGTACAGTAAAAGGCAGCATCACACCCAGTACAGTACAAGGTAGCATCACACCCAGTACAGTACAAGGTAGCATCACACCCAGTACAGTACAAGGTAGCATCACACCCAGTACAGTACAAGGTAGCATCACACCCAGTACAGTACAAGGTAGCATCACACCCAGTACAGTACAAGGTAGCATCACACCCAGTACAGTACAAGGTAGCATCACACCCAGTACATTAACATCATGCCTTTTATAGCGAGCTGTGCTTATAACCAGTACACCCCAAAGTGTGTACGTTACTGTGAGTTTTTACACAATCCTGTTATAGCGTGTCATGATGTCTTATTTATTTTTTTATTAACAGGCCGACATCCGAGCTATCTACGCGGTCACAACCTAAGGTGGCTTACCGAGGTGCGTAGCGTCTTGGAGCTCTCTCTGTTATCATAGCGAAATATAAATATCATACATTTGTTAAATATTTACTTTAATAACAACGAAAATACGAAAGAGAATATTTGCATTGATATGAAAAGAGAATATGATCAATAATACGAAAAGAGAATGTTATGTAGCACACAATCCCCGTGCGTGAACTTTGCTTTGACCTAAATTAGATCTCGTAGCAGACGGCAGCGTTTGTTGTGGGAGTGGTTTAAATTCTCTTTGATGTATCTTGTTTACAACTGACGTATGGTTAGTATGCATACTTGCGTCTTAGGGAAGGTTCTCGATCTGTTCTGGAAAAGTAAAGGCGTTTCTAGGAGCGTCGGTAGACCCACATATATAAAGGATTGACAGGCACAGAGGGTCGGAGATTCAGAGAGATTCAGATAGATTGATAGATATTTTTAACCCAACGAGACGTGTATCATTCTTTGTATGCTTATTTGTGTTTATTTGCATTCTTCATTCATTGGCACATTGTACTAATTGTGTACCGGTACCAGTTCTACCATACTCTGAAAGCTGATGATTTGTAATTATATTTCTTTTGTTTATAATTGTATTATTGCTAAATTAAATCTTATTAATTGTAATTGGTACTGTTTTGGGTGTCGTACTTTTGTTATTTTATTTTCTATAGTATCGTCCTTTGTTAGGAACTGTTTGAATGAGCCATACATTTAAAATGGGAGCTTGATTTCTCCCAATACAAGTCAGTGCGTAACAGAGAATTTGTGCATTGATAAGAAACGAGAATATGATCAATAATACGAAAACAGAATATCTGCATTGATAAGAAAAAGAATATGTGCAACAATATGAAAAGATAATATGATCAATAATACGAAAATAGAATATGTGCATTGATATGAAATGATAAAGGACATTACTGAGATAGCTTAAAACATATCGAAATCCCAATCGTCCCTTATGTATTTAAAGATAAAAATATGTGTGTTTTTATCCTTGATAAGTGAATTTTATGACGTAGCTAGCACAGGCCGTAAATTATTACGCCTGACATTGCGCTCACCAGAGAAAAATGCGTGATCATTTCCCGACCATAAAATGATGATTGTGTCTGACTTTGTTCTACAAAATGTCTAGATAGTTGAATCGTGCCATTTCGTTGGATAGAGAGAGGAGAGGGAGCGATGGGAGATAGAGGCAGAGGAGAGGAGTGAAGGGAGAGTGTGGACAGGAGAACGCGAAAGAGGAATGAGGGGAGAGAGGGGAGTGAGTGGAGGGGAGAGAGGGAGGTAAGAGTGGAGACTGAGGGGGGGAAACAGGGGAGAGGTGGATGGAGAGAGAGAGAGAGAGCGCGTGACAAAAGGAGAAAGGGAGGAAGAAATATTAAGAAACGAAGCGAGAAACTGGGACAGTGAAGTAATCAGAGCGGGAAGTATAGAGAGAGAGAAAGAAAGCGAGTCCAATCACGTCTAAAAAAACATTCTCTCCACCACCCCACCCCCCGCGCCTGCAATAAGGTATTTCCTATCCAACTGCTCATTATCTTCTAATTATTATTATTTTTCTTTTTTAAAATTTTCAATTCTTTCCTCAACAATCTTCGTCACAGGCGCCCTCACCTCAGAAAGAAGGCCCTTTGAACCCAGGAGTACTAATCTCGAGCTAATAGACAAGAGGTCCCCGAGAAGGCAGGAAGCGGGTCTCCATGAAGCATGTCTCGGCTTGGAGTGTGGGCTGAGAGTTCTTCCCTTGACCACTGCCCTCACCTCCTCTGGCCTGAGAGGTGGGGGACCGGCCTCACAGACGGTTGACGTGAGTGGGCAGATGAAGGAGGGCCGTCGCGCCCCTGATGAGGTGCGACTCGACATGAAAGAAGGTGGGGTGGGGTAATGCTGTTTTGCTGAGGAGCTGAGTGCCGTAACGACATGGGAGCGGGGGGACGGGGACATTTCCTTTTCCAATTCTTCCCCTGCCAATTAGAGCTGATCGTTTTAACGGGACAACCAAAGTGGGGAGTGGGTTGAGGTGGGGGTGACAGAGGGTGGGTGGGGGGGGTAGAAAGGAGAAAAGACAGTTTTAGACACAGTTTCACGCGTAGACACCTGGCCCATTTCCAAAATATCCTAACACTAACATTTGGTACATTTATTCGTATGTGTTATTCCAACAGAATGTATCTCAGTAAATATTTAGAGACTTGGAGAATGTCACCACAAGCGCCGACAATTTTCGCTCACCGATACCTTGTGAAAAATTAAGAAAAATATTACAAATAATACAGTACTTTTAAAAAATACTTCCTGGAAAATACATTCTAAGAAATACTTTATAGAAAACACGCTTTTCCCAAAATGAACTAAGGTTTATTAAGCAAATTTCCCCCCATAGGTTCAGAGGTTTTACAGTTATGTGTCTATTAAAAAAATGTTTTTATAATTTTTTTTTTTTTTTTAATTGGGTCGCCCATGAACTCAATGGTCTTAACAGATCGCAAAGACACGCACGCAACGGTATCGCTAATTTCATTCCGCTAGTCGAGATCACGATCGCTGGGAGAATCTTGTACACACGTCTTACCGTACGAAGTTGTATTCTTCAAGTCACAAGACGTCATTGTATTTCTGGGCATCTCAAGCTTTTTCTTTTAGTCAGTGGCGACCTTTCCGCGGCAAAAAGTTTGATCTCTCATCGTTGATTGATATCGGGAACGGTCAACCATGCATAGGGAAACGCTGACGGGGAAACCCGATGTTCTTATCACTTAAAGTTCACGAGATATCTTAAGGTCACTTAAGGGTCAGTGGAGGTCACTGGTGTACTAAGTTTCAGCTCATTTTAGACTCCACGAAGTGGGTCCAGATTAAGATTGCAAGATAGGGATCCCTCAAGGATGATAAGAGGTCAAATGTGACGCATTGAACATTAGAGTTTTTTATATATGGTCATGGGGATGGTGGTGGTTGGGTAAGTGTACAATTTTCAGCTCAACTGGACCTCGGGAAGATGGTCGAAACTGGGATGCAAGATTACACCACAAACAAAACAAAGAAAATGCCATGGCAACAAAAAAAAATGTATAAAGTTAACATCCAGCTTGGTGCGCATTGACTATGGTGCACATTGACTATGGTGCGCATTGACTATGGTGCACATTGACTATGGTGCGCATTGACTATGGTGCGCATTGACTATGGTGCGCATTGACTATGGTGCGCATTGACTATGGTGCACATTGACAATGGTGCGCATTGACTATGGTGCGCATTGACTATGGTGCACATTGACTATGGTGCGCATTGACTATGGTGCGCATTGACTATGGTGCACATTGACTATGGTACGCATTGACTATGGTGCGCATTGACTATGGTGCCCATTAACTATGGAGTCCATTGACCATGACGTGCGCACTGACCATGACGTGAATTCGTCAGCGGCATTCACTGGGAACGTCGTACAGAAGCTGCGTTACTGGGGCATCGATTTTCAAGATTTATATTCAAGGGAAAAAAAAAACATTGTTAAGTACCGTATCTAAAAATGGTCGGAGATTATGTAAATGACATAAAAATGGCATAATTATGACATAACAGTTACATAAACAATGACATTACAGTGACATAGAACAATTGTATAACAGTGACATAACAATGACATGACAATGACATAACAGTGACATAACAATGACATAACAATGACATAACAGTGACATGTCAGTGACACAACAATGACATAACAGTGACATTGACAATGACATAACTTCTAATGACAGCTCGTAGATCTTGTACACACAAGCGTAATTAACTTATTTGAAAATCATTTCTTTTAGCTTTCTGAAACCCCCCCCCTTCACCCCCTCTTTCCCTCTTTCCTTCCACACACTCCGAAAAACAATTTTCTTTACTTGAAGAAGAGGGTTGTAACCATCTGAGTTATCACATCGGTTAACATTCCCGTGTTCTTCTTTTTTTTTTTTAACGATCATTTTTCAAGGAACATGTCTGATAAAATGGCATGCATTTACTAAATGATTTAGGAACTGGTAGCGCGACAACCACAGAACATACAATGACATTCTTCCCGTCAAAGCCCTCACTCATACATCAATGCCAACTGAGCAGGCTTACAAAACTTTTCTTTTAATCAATGATCATCATTTTTGTTCAATGTTAATAGATCAAACAATCGTTTTCTGGTACATAATAATTCATGGTTTTAAAATGCAAGTTAGTGTGAAGTCTACACTAAAAATTTAAAAAAAGTTCACTGAACCAATCGGAACACTGGAACAGAAAGGCCCATAACCCTTTACATTAAAAAATAAATAAAAAGGAAAGTTAACCGGGCCTGAATGAGGATGTGATCTGGGACACCATTGTCAAGTATATATTTTCTACTGAAAGGAAACCTTACTTTGCACATTGTACAGTCTTACGTCTCGTATACATTTTTCTGACATTAAAAAAAAAAAAAAAACGTTTACAAATATACGTAGTAAAAACTCAATAATACCTCAACCTCACTTTTTAGAACATATGAATTTAAAAGTGAATACTTAATTTCAGAGATTAAGCCAATTAAGCCTTGAATTTAATTCATATATATATATATATATATATATATATATATATATATATATATATATATTAAAAATCAAATAGTTTGAAATTAATATACCCCGTAATACCATATTATAAGAAGAAGAAATGTGTGATGTTGAGGTTTTAAGATTAATTATATTTATCAAAGGAGAAATTTCTCCCTTTGATATTTTCAGATAAGTCAAAATTCGTATTCTTTCGTATTTCCTATGAGGCAAAAAAAAAAAAAAAAAAAAAAAGAAACATTCTTCTCTATTTTTGGTGAGCATACGTCAATGCAGCTGAGTCTCCGTCGTGTTCAACTATCTATCTCCTAACTATCTATCTCATAACTATCTATCTCCTCACTAAACAGGTCAAGATTCTATTCACGCCACGGCCGGGCTCCGGTGACACACGGATACTGGTCTACAAGGAATCAATGCAGAACTGGACAGGACGCGGAAGATTAAATAATACCCCCCCCCCCAAACCACCACTCGTCCTTTTGCCTCGTCCGGTCGCCATCTTGTCTGTCCAGGCCACTTTGGCCAAGTGTCCGTCTGAGATTCGCACGTCGGCGGCTCTGAGCGGGTGAACGCGGCCGGACGATCTAGACATCTTGACTACGAGCCGGGCAGCAAGTTGTATCCTATTGATGGGTTCAGACCTATACTAGGTTTTCAAAAATATATTTACTGCCAGCAGCCAAGAGCAAGTTGTATCGTTTTGATGGTGCCCGAACTATATATACCATGGTATATATTTATATATGTATCAACTGTATTGAAGCGGGTTTTTTTTAATGCGATCGTCAAACGGAATGTTTTGTTATTTTATTTGTTAGATGACCTAACATTGATTAATGCAGAATGTGTCGTCATGATCTGACTGTCCCTCAGCGTTCAAGAGTTTTTGCGGAGGTTAGCAGGTAGGTCAGTAGGTGGTAGCATGTATAAAGACCGCTGGTCATTATTTCGAGTGACCGCTGGTCAACGGTTTGCTTTTTCAACGATTAGCTCGCATTAGCTGGTGGTCAAATCCGAGAGTTCGATGGTCGAATATCAGCACGGTCATTAGTATGGTGTGACTGATCAAATGCAAGGAAGCTCGCTGGTCATATTTTAAAAAAAAAAAAGACAACTGGTCATTATTAAATGTCAGAAACATGCCATAGATTAGTGCTGGAATGAGTTCATCTTGATAATTTGTAGTAAAATTATTTTAATTATTTTGAGAGCCAAGAATGCTCTTCTTCTTTTTTATGGCTTTACAACCCTTGGAAGAGCATTATGCTATCAACAATTTCTTTCAACTGTCAGTATAGCATAGGTCATTAACAATGTC
Source organism: Lymnaea stagnalis (assembly GCA_964033795.1). Lineage (NCBI taxonomy): Eukaryota > Metazoa > Mollusca > Gastropoda > Lymnaeidae > Lymnaea > Lymnaea stagnalis. The sequence continues at coordinate 179,253 of CAXITT010000479.1, read as the reverse complement.
TTTCAACTGTTAGTATAGCAAAGGTCATTAACAATTTCTTTCAACTGTCAGTATAGCATAGGTCATTAACAATTTCTTTCAACTGTCAGTATAGCATAGGTCATTAACAATTTCTTTCAACTGTCAGTATAGCATAGGTCATTAACAATTTCTTTCAACTGTCAGTATAGCATAGGTCATTAACAATTTCTTTCAACTGTCAGTATAGAGTAGGTCATTAACAATTTCTTTCAACTGTCAGTATAGCATAGGTCATTAACAATTTCTTTCAACTGTCAGTATAGAGTAGGTCATTAACAATTTCTTTCAACTGTCAGTATAGCATAGGTCATTAACAATTTCTTTCAACTGTCAGTATAGCATAGGTCATTAACAATTTCTTTCAAATCTCAGTGGAGCGTAGGTCATCAACAAATTCTGTTAACTCCAAGTAGAACATAAGTCCTCAACATGTCTTTTCAAACCCCAGTAGAGAATAGGTCATTTATAATTTATTTCAATATCCAGTGGACCATAGGCCATTAACAATTTCTTTCAACTGTCCGTAGAGCATAGGCCATTAACAATTTATTTCCAAGCCGTCCAGTCCCGAGCAACCATCTCTGATTCGTTCCAGTCTTTGCTAAATCTTTGTCCTCCTCTCTTCTCCTTGTGTTTTTGTATCTCCCTCGTCCTCTTGAGCCATCAGTCATAGATACAAGTGATTGTCTTGTTATATTTGACATCATTTTTCTTTTTGTGAGAAAAGTCCACATACACCTTCTTTGTTTTCCCACCGTCTTTGTTTTCCCAACTTTCTTTGTTTTCCCATCGTCTATGTTTTCCAACCGTCTTTGTTTTCCCATCGTCTATGTTTTCCCACCGTCTTTGTTTTCCCACCTTCTTTTTTTCCAACCATCTTTGTTTTCCAACCGTCTTGGTTTTCCATCGTCTATGTTTTCCCACCGTCTTTGTTTTCCCATCGTCTATGTTTTCCCACCGTCTTTGTTTTCCAACCATCTTTGTTTTCCAACCATCTTTGTTTTTCCATTATATGTTTTCCCACCGTATTTGTTTTCCCACCGTCCCAACTTTCTTTGTTTTCCCATCGTCTTTGTTTTCCTAACGTCTTTGTTTTCCATCGTCTTTGTTTTTCCACCGTCTTTGTTTTCCCACCTTCTTTGTTTTACCACCGTCTTCCCCCCCCCCTTTTTTTTTTTTTTTGTTTTTTTCACCGTCTTTTTTTTTGTTTTTTTCCCCTGCCCTCCCCCCCCCCTTTTTTTTTTTTTTTTGGTTTTCTCACCGTCTTTGTTTTTACCACCTGCTTACTCCCAGGAACATACATTAGTTTACGTACACACCCTTTTGTATCTAATTAATCTACTTTAACGATTTATTTGCACGCTAACACTCTCACTTCAAAGATTATTATTAGAAAAAATTATCCAGCAACATGAATTTTAAACATGGATAACTTTTTAATGTTTGTGTGCTGCAAAATACTCCATTTTGTTAGTCTTAAAAACTCAAAAATTTTGTAACACTTTGGATAATTTCGTACTACTTTATAATATTTTTTTTTGTTTTTAAATCGGTCCACCTATTTGTTTTGTTATTCGAACATTTCAAACCAATACATTAGCCTTCACGCAGAAAGACAATATCGAAATTGAGCTGACCCAACGAACACACAAAATTCAATTTTTTTCCTTCCAAGATTCCCGTGTCTTCTAATTCATTTGAGAGCGAAGCAGACGAGAAAGTGATCAAAGCTATCTCCGCATTCTGGTAGAAATGTATTGATTGGGTCCGGCAGACGATAACGTCCGAACCAGGAGGGTTCCTCGGGATTGTCAGATAACACTAGGGACACCTAAAATACTTGAGTCACTATGAGTTTAGACCGGATGTGATGTTGGTGAGCGGGGGGGGGGGGTTCGAAATTGTTTGCTGTTTTGTCCATTATTTCATTGTCGAGGGTGGTCGAACTTTGCCATTTTGTTTGATCCAGATTATGTAATTGAGTCACTATGAGTTTAGACCGGATGTGATGTTGGTGAGCGGGGGGGGGGGTTCGAAATTGTTTGCTGTTTTGTCCATTATTTCATTGTCGAGGGTGGTCGAACTTTGCCATTTTGTTTGATCCAGATTATGTAAATGGACTTTCTTTTTGGGGGGAAGAAGAAAAAGAAATTTATAAATATGGACACGAAGAAAAAAATTCTAAATGTATTGGCTTGATAGTCGGTTGAGTTATATCAAATAAAACCCACAGGCCTAGAGTCATTTTGAGAACAATCAATGACCGGGTTTGTGGTGAACGAAACAATGACTCTGTTGTTAAAGCCCGTGTGTCGACCAGGTTTTTATTTTGTTTACCACGGGGCGTGGTCTTCTGCATCTTTGCCTCTCTCCTTTGTTGTTTTTTTTTTTTTGTGTTTGTTGCTGACGTCATCAATTAACTCCACCTCTCCTTCCCCCCAACCCCCCTCCCCACTTCCCTTGATTGGGAAAAGTTTGTTTACGTTTTCATATGGGTCTACATTGAATCTTTGCTCTTTCTATTCTGGTGGGTTCTGACTCACTCACTATACGTACGACTGACGACTGTGACCGGCAGACAATTTAATGAGACTTATCAGACTTACAGAAGCCCTACAAGACATACTAAAAATTTTTTTACCCGTCTGTGTTGATTACTATTTGTAACTCTCTAATATTAAAGATTTCAAGATTCCGTGCTGTAAGTTATTATATAGGTTTTTTTAAAAAATTATTTCTCGATGTACGGTATTTTATATTGTATGTTTAATATCAACTTAATTAGTATCATTAATTACTTGCAATAGTATAGTTTTTTTTGTGTACTGTTTTTCAGTCATTTGATATGCATTGTTAATCTGACGTGGCATATCTTTGAAGGGATTAAATTTGCCAAACATTTAACGGCTACGTAACTATGTAACACTGCAGATTGTTAAATGTTTAAGATATCATACAGGCTGTAACGGGCGCGTTTTTAAAAGGCAACGATCTTCTCAATAAATAAATCTGAATTTGTGAAAACTAGTGTTAATTGCTGGTTATTATTTTTTTAATGGCGTAACTGAAGCTGTTCGTTGGGTGCTGTTTGTTGTTCCTTCATTGGGGGGGGGGGCACGAGCCAAGTAATCTTCAGTGCAGCAATGTATGAAGATTAAACTATTTTTCAGACACAAACCACCATACTGCTAATTTGGGACAGCTTTAATCAGACATTTGAGAACCTCTGCTGCTTTGACGTGGCAAGCTGTATTTTCTCTTTTTAATGCATTGTCTCACAGGACATGAACGCATT
>CAXITT010000479.1:158437-173437 GCA_964033795.1 Lymnaea stagnalis | reverse complement strand
GCACGACACCAGGTACACGTTATTGCTGGAGTTAGTACTTTACTATTACCCTGAAAAAAGGATGCACTAATTTGTGCCCCGTTAATGATTTCATGGGTAACTTTCGTGCCTCGGTGGTAAAAAAAACAAACATCAGTTGTGGGACTACGACGGCACACGACATGACGGACGGCAAAAACATTACGCAGGAAAACATCGCTCCCGTGCGATGGCTCTCTCGTAATTGAAATGATCCTCTGACTACCTGCGAATCCTCTGCGTCAGTGATTGGGGTTCACTTTTTTGATCGTATGACTAAAGTGAAGAAGTGCAACCAACATGCGGTTGGCTTTTATGACACAAAAAAAAAAGGGGGGGGGCAGAGCTGGTGTGGGGAATTCAATTTTAAAATTTAAACGTTAATATTTTATTCATTTTTTTTTAAAAAGTCTTATGAATTATTGCAAGGGAGTTGTGGTTTGAATTCGATGGGAGAAGAATCATTTCCCTTAGGAAAGAACACCAACAAAATGTCATTAAAATAATTAAAAATTAGGAAATTATATTAGCTAATTTTTTTTTCCAAAATTCACTAGGAATGATACATCTTTTGTTGGACTTTCAAATCGTTTTTTTTTGGGGAGTTAATTATAACGAGGTGAAAATTTCTAATCAAGAAATATTGATTTTTAAATCCTTTATATCAACTTCGCTTTTGTGTTTTGAGGGCAAAATTTTCCCGACGTCTAATCGACATCCGTCCCGTCAACCTGTCGAGGTGAAACTTGGCACATAGCCCCGTTGCCGATGACAACCCATTCTATCGGATGACAACCCATCCTATCAAATTGTCAGCAACACCCCCAACCCCCAAAAAATAAGTTGTTTTTTTTTTCCTTTTTTCCATGGAGAAGATGATGAGAATATGACGCCCCCGGATTTTATTTAAGAAAATTCCCGATAACTGCGCTAAATGATAGTCTTTAAATAAAAATCGCAAGTGCGTTCGCTGCGTAATATTTTGTTTTATTTTTCTCCAATAGTTGGTGAAATAAGTCTTGCGGTGTAATAGCGGGTGGGGCATAAGCAAATAATTTATAAGATAATTAAAAAATGCATATCAAGGATTTTTACGAAAAACTTCGTTTTTTTAGGGGATTGTTTAATTAGATTTTACAATGTAAACCTACTTTCTAGAGTTGCGAGCGTGACCAATGCACTGCGGATCAGCATTTGAGATCCACTGCTCGAAAAGTCAGTCCTCGTGGATAGTCTAGACTACCATTCAGCAGGTACTGGCTTTATTCTTGTTCACAGGACAGAGGAAGGGACTCGGTGGGGATGGGATATAGTTTATAATACGCCACGTGGACAACACACCCCATCCCCCACCAAATCAAGCCCCCAACTCTAGCCCCACATCCTTTGACTTGCCTTGGAGCTGTGATGTTATCTGGTTTTCGTCATCTGTCAAGATACAAAGTCATTTCCATATGTTCTACACCCAAAGGATCTCTTAAAAAATGGAATGAAAAACGACATGTGGTGCATTTTGTGACTGCACGTTAATTTACGAGACTCTTTTTTTTTTTTTGTACATCTTGGTTGATCTCGTAGGTAGATCTCGTAGGTAGATCTCGTAGGTAGATCTCGTAGGTATCTCTTAAAAAATGGAATGAAAAACGACATGTGGTGCATTTTGTGACTGCACGTTAATTTACGAGACTCTTTTTTTTTTTTTTGTACATCTTGGTTGATCTCGTAGGTAGATCTCGTAGGTAGATCTCGTAGGTAGATCTCGTAGGTAGTACTCGTTGGTAGATTTCGTAGGTAAATCTCGTTGGCAGATCTCGTAGGTAGATCTCGTAGGTAGATCTCGTTGGCAGATCTCGTTTGGTAGATCTCGTTGATAGATCTCGTTGGTAGATCTCGTAGGTATGGTAACTTACTTATCAATTGATGTAAGAGTCATTCTCTTTCAGTGGGCGTAAAAGTTAAAACATGCTTTTGATGATATTGTTAAACTATCAACTAAACCTGTTCATATATATAATAGAGCAGTGGTTCTCAACCTTCCTAATTCTTCGAAACTCTAATAAGTTCTTCATGTTGTGGTTACCCCAAATAATAAAATTATTGTCGTTGCTACTTCCTAACTGTAGAGTATATGTGTTTTTTCCGATGGTCTTAGGCGACCCCTGCGAAATGTTCGTTAGACCCCAAATAGCGTCGCGACCCACAGGTTAAGAGCCACTGTAAGAGGGGATTACAATAGAGGGGGGGGGGAATTTGGGTAAGGAATGATTTTAACGAATGAATTGGTGGGAAGGTCGATGATAGGAATGGTGGAAATGTTGGAATTGTTTCTGGAAGAAATGCGAAACGTTAACTATTTTAATTTCTGCGATTCTAAATCGGGACCCTAGAGCGAGCAGAGGCATACTGACACTCCCATACTTTACATAGAGTGATCACTCCCAACATGGCACACTTGCCCTGCTCCACAGTGGGATCTTAATTATTTCTGTTTAAATCGAGAACAAACATAATGTATTTCCGTTCAAGTGGCATCACTCCAACAAAAACCAATTTTGCTAACTGGAGATAAACGTATTGTATCTACATAAAAAAAAAAAAAAAAAAAAAAAAAGGGGGGAAACAAAAACAAACAAAAAAAAAAAAAAAAAAAAAAAAAAAAAAAAAACTGCTGAGAAACTAATCGAAGCTAGTCTAAGAACTGAACCAGAGAATAGAACAAAAGACCAACCTCTCTGGACAGCGATCAACAGCTAACCGTCGACAACAAATAGCTACTTTCCCCAACGTTGTCTTTAGTAATCTCAGTTGTATACAGCAGATTCGTATAGCTCTAGAAATCCATTCCTTTTAGTTGTGTACAGCTCGCCCGTGGTTCTATAAATCTATTCCTTTTAGTTGTCTACCACATATCCATAGCTCTAAGCATCCACTCCTCTCTGGTTTGTATTGAATATCCATAGATCTATACACCCATTCCTCTCTGCTGTGTACTAAACATGCATAGTGTCAAGGGTATGAGAATCACTGTTGTTATGTGTGGAGCATTGTTGTCATATTTGATAGGGAAAAGATGTTGAGTTAGAGATTTTACGTGTAGCTATATCATTTGTGTGAGAGTGTTGTGACGTAATTGTGTAATGGGAAGTGACGCGTTAGTTTTAGTGTTGTTGGAGAAGAGAGACGGCCGTTGTGCACTATTCAAGACATAGCTTCTTGTGTGATGTTTCTATGTGTGAGGATTTCAACTAGATATAATGTGAAGTTGAACGGTTACAAGTTGTATAGTGAAGTACACTGATTGTCATGTTGAAGAGGCATATTAAATTTATATATTGTAACGAACCGTGGAGTGTTTGTTGAATTGGAGATTATTACTATTGGTTGTGCTGTTCGGTGATCAAGTGGGAGACTTGGCTGGATGAATAGACAATCATTGCCACGAGTGGATGATTTGCAACACAACAGATACAACGTCTCGACACATAGAGGTATACATCCATTCCTCTGATGGAATTGACTTCATAATTACCACTTCTTTTGGAACTCTCTATGTTAAATGGGTTTGGACAATTTCATTTTTATTTACTAAGTTATAAGCATACAAGGATGCCGAGGGTACAAAGTATTGTTCTAAAAGAATGGATGAATCCAGGCCAAACTTGGTATGCACACCCTCATTACACATATTAGAATATCGGTGTATTTTAACAAATAATACCTGATTTTGTCAATTCCTAAAAAGGCTTTTTCTTAGAGATTTTTCAACCAGTTTGAATTTGATTTTTTAAAACACCTTTTACACCAATATATAGTTTTAACATTTACTCGAGTATATAGTTTTAACATTTACACGAATATATAGTTTTAAAATTTACACGAATATATAGCTTTAAGATTTAATCGAATATATAGCTATAACATTTACTCGAGCATGTAATTTTATCATTCACTCGAATACATAGTTTTCACATTCGTGATCAAATTCTGATGGAAAGATGAATAAATATTGTTTGTTTGTTTTTTAACTCATGTATTTGGACTTTGTTTGGTTTAAAGTTTATATGTAAACTGCATTACACGGGGCCCACATTTCTATGTTTTAGAAATTTCAGCCATAGATTTGTCTTTTGTGATGGGAACATTTTTTAACAAATGAGATTTGTATTTTTTACTTTAATATCAGTGAAGCGGTTGTGATGGGGACTTTAATTTCAATGTAAAGTGATATGCCTGGACATAATATTTCCAAATGCAAACCAGGGCGATGCTGGATGTATTAGCCAGTAGCTCTTTTGAATACATTCCTACCGGTTAAATATACAACACTTCCATAGCTCCATAAATCCATTGCCCCCAGATGCATACCACGTACCGTCATATATTAACTGAAATCCATTAGTAGGTTTCTAAACAGATCTACATAAGCGGCCATTCAATAATGTGCTATCGCTTATGCGACTAGACAGCTTCTGTTCATGCTTGTATTGTTTTTTTTTTGTAGGCGTGAGTTTTGGTGTGGAGATTACTTGCGTAGCTGTTGCTATAAATGTGCTTTGTGTTCGTGACGTATTTGACGTGTGACGTTGTTAGTTGTTATGGTTTAGTAGTTGTATTGGAGTTGCGGGTAAAAGAAGACACGATGTATTCTCAATAAAGAACCATGTGTCCTACTAATCTTGAATTTTGTTGAATAGTTGCCCCTCGACCAGCGGTTCTCGACCTGTGGATCGTGACCCCCTTTGTGGCTCGAACGGCCATTACACAGGGGTCGACTAAGCCCATCTAAAAACACATATTTATGAAGCAGCGACGAAAATAATATTATGGTTGGGGGGTCACCGCAACATTAGGAACTGTGTTAAAGAGTCGCGGCATTGTTGAGGTTGAGAGCCACTGCCCTAGACAGAACAAAGCCATTGAACTAATTATCCGATTCGCAGTTTGTTAGAGATTCCACATTAACTTCTGACATAGTAAATTGAATATTTTCTTAAACATTTGAAACCCTAACTTAATTCAACTAACTGTGCATGACTCAGACTTTATCGTATAATTCTGGTTCAGACTTCCAACAGAAACGTGTCAGGATTAATTGCAGACACATCTCCGCTAATTCCAATAAGAATCTCTTCAATCAGCCCCAACAAATCGTAGGGCAGTCTGTAGATTTTTGTGGTTTGTTAAAAGTTGTGTGGCACGAAGTAGAGGAGTGAATTTCGTGTTACGGAAAAATACATCAATTATCTCCCTCTTAACTCTAGACTCTAGACCCTCATTATCTACTTCAACTGCTGAGTGGAATGATGTCGTTGAACGTTACAATGCATCATCTGGCGTAGAAAAAGGGCAAGAGTGCATAGCACAGGTCTACCCTGGGAGGCAATGATTTTTTTTTTTTTTTTTTTAAAGAGAATTTTCATGGGGGGGCGATATTTTCAAACAATTTAACAGATTTTTTTTTTTAATGGAGTAAAGTGGGCGGCAAAAATCTTGGTCCGCCCCTGACTGCTTTAACCCCAGTCACAGCTTTGATATATGCAGCTTCTTTNAATGTTTTTTTTTTTTTTTTTTTAAAGAGTATTTTCATGGAGGGGCGATATTTTCAAACAATTTAACAGATTTTTTTTTTTAATGGAGTAAAGTGGGCGGCAAAAATCTTGGTCCGCCCCTGACTGCTTTAACCCCAGTCACAGCTTTGATATATGCAGCTTCTTTACCTAAACATTACAATATTGTTTTTTTTTCCCTCTAACTTAAAAAGGTAAAAACAGTGCTGTTTAGCTTTACTATGTAGAAAAGGTTGTTCTATACAATTTTTTTTTTAAAGCATTTGCAAAAAATAAATATTAATAATTCAAAATCACCAACCCAATGACGTCATTTCAATTTTTAAACTCGTTATATAAAGCCGGATAGCCCAGAGCCTAAAATGAAATTTTTTTTTTTTTTTTTTTTTTACATAATATTTAATTTCTTTTTTACTTTATTTAAAAAATAAAGCAATTAAAAAGAAAAAATTTTGCACTCGGATATTTTGTTTATGTTTGAAATAAGCAAAAAATTAGGTCTTATAAATATTAATAATTCGAAATCACCAACCCAATGACGTCATTTCAATTTTTAAACTCGTTATATAAAGCCGGATAGCCCAGAGCCTAAAATGAAATTTTTTTTTTTTTTTTTTTTTTACATAATATTTAATTTCATTTCTACATTATTTAAAAAATAAAGCAATTAAAAAGAAAACATTTTGCACTCGGATATTTTGTCTATGATTGAAATAAGCAAAAAATTAGGTCTGTAATCAATCCATTCGAAAAGATACCCAAGGCAGACCTACCCGCAGATGAATGCATGACGTGGAAGAAGATCTTACAGCTGCTGGGAAACCAAACATGGTTAATTTAAGTCTTAAGTGTAAGGAAGTGGTTAGGCAGGCCAAGGCCCTACATGGGGAGCAGGGTTTCTTTCAGCTATATCTCTGGGGGGGGGGAGGGGGCATTGCGCCTCCTCCAGGGAAAGCCATGTGCCCCTTGGAGCAAAAATGTCCAAAAAGAAATCAACTGGCACTGCTGGCACATCTGGCACTGATGGCACTGCCTCCCCCCAAAAAAAAAATCTGCAGTCTCCCCCCCCCCTCCGAGGGGGGGGGGGAATTCTGAAATAATCACTGATGGGGTGTAGGGCCACAAGGATTGGTGGAAGGAAGAGGTGAGGCAGGCCAAAGCCCTACATGGGCTGCAGCACCACGGCCATGGTTGGAAGGAAGCCGTGAGGCAGGCCAAAGCTCTACAAGGGCTGTAGCACCATAGAGATGGAGGGCATGAAATAGTGAGGCAGGCCAAAGTCCTACATGGGCTGCAGCACCATAGAGATGGGTGGAATGAAATAGTGAGGCAGGCCAAAGTCCTACATGGCTTGTAATGCCACAGGAATTTGGGGGGGGGTGAGAATTAAAAATGCCCATTGTATCAATTAAAGAAGTGAGAAAACGAGTAAAGGATTGTAAAGACGAGTCTGGTTTTTTACGAAACGAGCATAAGGTCACAAGGCCATTACGCAATAGCGACATGCAGGTGTTTTCTGATTTCAACACGTTCATTTCGCAACGCCGACAAGGCAGGTGTTATAAAAAAGGACGTACGTTTATTTATACAAAGCAAACACACTAAACGTGACAATTCGATATTATTCCCCTTTGTAATCAAAACTCAACAAAAAAATGGACAGAAGAAAACAACAACCAAAAAAAAAACAACAAACCAAAGAAAAGAGAGTCGTCAGATATAAGAATAATAAATGAAGGACCCCTGTCCAGCTGTGAGAATGAAATAGAAGAACAAGGGTTTGCCTAGGCTTGAGACAGAAGGACAGTACAATAGAGGAAGAACGTTTCGGCCAAGAGCCTTCCTCGGCAGACGGGACACATGAAGGAAACAACAAGAAATAGAAATTAGTTCAAAAACTTAAGTGTTCGCCATTAATGTCATCACCATGAATGTTATCGTCATTAATGTTATCGCCATTAATGTTTGTGTTAGATGTAAGCCTCCTGCCCCCATCTCTCCCCCTTTTTTAAGTCTTAGCCCTACCGCTGACAAAATAATGCTAGTATTAGAACTAGAACGAATTCAAGACATTGAACGATGTGTACGAATATTGCATTACGGAGTAATTCTTCTTTGCACAGTGGAGTAAGACACCAGAAATGGTATAGTACTTGATTGAATCTCAAGCCTTGGGTCAATGAGTGTCTGCCGTCGGTTGAAAGAGATATGCAAATGTGGAGATATTAAGACGCGTCCACCAAAGTGGCTTCCTTCGAGAGTACATGTTGACCAGGACTTTGATTAAGATCGAATACTTACAAGGAGATTGCTAATAGTTTCTATTGGGCATCAAGCATTCCTATTGGTGTGTAGACTATATTGCAACAGATAAATGCCAGACACTGACTGAATATATAAAAAAAAATGTGGGGAGATGTTTCTGAAATATTTTTGGGGAATTTCCATTTTACTGGACGTTTTATGTTTCTTCAAAGGAGGATTGCTTGGTTCACAACGAACTCCTGGCCAAGAGCGATAATTCCGTTGCAATGTTCCTAAAAAAAAAAAAAACTGTTGGTAAAGAGCAATCACTCCTACGTCTTCGACCTGACGCATAGTTCTGCCCACAAAACAATGATAAATGTTCAGGGCTATGGATCTTTAAAGACTCTGGATGGAATGGACTCGTCGAAGCGATCTGATTGTTTTGTGATTTTTTTTTCCTTCATCAGGATGAGGTGACCACTGCGTAAATGAGTTGTTAACCAAAAATCTCGGGTTACAACGGCCGACTGGGTGGTACCCAAGAAATCAGCTGACTAACTGATCAACAAAACAAGTTAAGTAAAAGATGTTGTAAGTTATGATAAAACACTAAAAATGTGTTTATTTTCTAGTGTTTATGTTATGGAAATTTAAAAAAAAAAACGCTGGCAGTCGTATGCTTTGTGGCAGGCTCGAGGGAGAGTTGTAAGCGTGTCTCCAATCGTATGCTTCGTGGCATGTGATGAGAGTTGAATGTGCATCACCAGTCGTAGGCTTGGTGGCATGTGCAGGGAGAATTGTATGCGCATCACCAGTCGTAGGCTTGGTGGCATGTGCAGGAGAATTGTATTCGTGTCTCCACTTGTATGCTTGGTGGCAAGAGAGTTGTATGTGCACCACAAGTCGTAAGCTTGGTGGCAAGAGAGTTGTATGTGCACCACAAGTCGTAAGCTCGGTGGGGGAATGCAGTTATAATGCAAGTCCTCATTATTTACCCGTCTCATTGACCCGGTTGCCCTGATAAATAAACATAACCACAAAACTCACCAAAAAAAAAAAAGTTTTTTTGACAGAACTGACTATGACGTCGAATGTTTTGTTTCGTTTCTTGCCTGGCCTTTTGCCAACTTTGTAGATTTTGGTATACAGAAAAAAAAGGGAATAATAATGTGTCAGTTTGACTCTATAGGAAAGTGGAATCTTGAATTCACCAACAGTTGGAATTGTATCTGTACTCCGCAATAGGACATGCCGGCTAGTTCTTCTCATTTTCCAGAGTTTAACTTATCACGGGGAGACGGGGTAAACGTGACTCTCATTCCGGGATCCAGGGATTTTCCCGGGGTGAAACTAACTGTGTATTAAATTTCCAAAACTGAATTAATTTATGAAAGAGTATGTTTTAATAATTGATAAACGTGTAGAGTCTTCTAGAGAACCAAAAAAAAAAAAAATGATACTTATCTTTATTTGAGCAGTCGTTTTTTTTTTTTTTTCTAAAAATTTTCACCCGGGATTTCCCGATATTGGTGGAAATTTGTTTCTAAAAATTTTCACCCGGGATTTCCCGAGATTGGAGGAAATTTGTATATACTAACATTTGAACAGTGTGCCGTGATATCAGTTGGGAACCCCCCCCCCTTCCCCCCAATGCCATGTGATATTCAGTGATTTGAATTGCTCATGGGAGAGGAAGGGGTGGGGGGCAATTTTACCAGCAACTTGTCTCCCAACATTAGCGACACATTTTTAGTCTGACGTTGTTGGTCACGTGTGCAAATAAAATTAATGTTATCCCATGGCCGAGGCCAATAAATAGCTTAGCTCTCCAGTATTTTTTTTTTAACTTAATAAAAAAATTCCAAAACACAACAAAAAAAAAAAAAAACTTTACATAAAGCTGTCAATATCTTGCAAGAATCCCGCTTTTGGTGGGTTTGAGAATCGCTCTCGGCTGCACTGCTTGTGGCGCGTCGAATCTCAGAAAGAGACCGTGACAACATCAATTTACCCCAGAGATAGTTTCACATTCCACGGAAACTCCACGTTGGTAAACAAGGGGTCGGCCACTCTCGACGATGGGAAATCTGCTTTTGTACAGAGTAATCGTTTCTTTCATTAACCAAAAAAAAGAAAGGGAAACTATTTGTGCCTCGTTTCTGGCTCGGTAACAATTTGGACGCCTCCAATATTCTTTGAAGAAGATCAACAAATTAGGTCTACTTCTATAACGTAGCACAAGAGGTACTACCAGACTAGGTAGGGGGAGAAATGTGAAAAGGAGCCCGCTTACTGGCAGACTCTCACGCGGAGGTACATTACGGAGGCACACCTAGATTTTACACGCAGAGTATCACGCAGAGGAACATACAGATTTACATGCTGATTTTCACACAAATTCACACTCATTCACACGCATAATTACACGCAGATTTACACGCAGGGGTAAACGCAGATTTACAAGCAGGGGTACAGTCAGATTTACACGCAGATTTACTAGCAGGCGCACAAGCAGATTTACACGCAGAGGTACGTTCATATTTACACGCAGGTACACCTAGCATTACACGCAGATTTACACACAGAGATATAATTAACAGATGCACGCCGGGGGTCTCGCTGATGCACTTGCAAATTTACGTGCTGATGTGCATCTGGGGGTACATGTAGAAGCACATGTACACGCACAGTTACACGCCCAGTTACACGCACATGTAGAAGCACATGTACACGCATAGTTACACGCACATGTAGAAGCACATGTACACGCACAGTTACACGCACATGTAGAAGCACATGTACACGCATAGTTACACGCACATGTAGAAGCACATGTACACGCACAGTTACACGCACATGTAGAAGCACAATTACACGCACATGTATAGGCACAGTCACCCGCAGATGCACGTGCAGATGTACACGCAGGTGTACACGCAAATGTACAACGCTTTGTCGAGTCCAAGACTTCACGGCAACTGCATGGGAAGGAGGGAGTGAGGGGGGTGTGGAGGGAGAGATGAAGATTGCGTATGTAAGAAAGGAAATAACGCGAGTAAAGGGGAGATAATTGGTGTCACCAAGGGGATTCGGCGTGTCAGGCAGGGGGGGATCAAGCGTGTCATGAATGGATCGAACCCCTAGACGAGTGGGGTTATGTAACGTAGACCTAGCCGGTGTTTTCTGTTTAAACCCGGAATTGCAGGCAGTGGTATTTTAAAAAAAAAAAAAAAAAGAAAAAAAAAAAAGAAAGATAAATGAAATATTGAAAGTTCAATCAAATTATGTTTCACCTTTTTATTGTTTATGTGTTTCAATTCTTTATGACATTAAATGTATTGGTATTTTAAAAAAGAAAAAAAAAAGAAAAAAAAAAAAAGAAAGATAAATGAAATATTGAAAGTTCAATCAAATTATGTTTCACCTTTTTATTGTTTATGTGTTTCAATTCTTTATGACATTAAATGTAATGATAAAAAAAAAATTTTGGTTTGGAGTCTGCCATATTTGTTTTTTAATAACGGAAAATTTAATGAGAAAATAATCCGTTTTAATTTAATTCCACGTGTGTGTGTGAGTGAGTGTGTGCTAGAGTGCGTGCGTGTGTGTGGGTGTTTGTGTGTGTCTATGTGTATGTGTGCTGTCGCTTGTCATACTGTGACGAATTTCTTTCTATTCAATCATAAAAATGAAAATGAACAAGATTTTCCCTTGTGTGACGCATCAATCTGGGTACTCAATAATATTTTAATTGGTTTGTCCCGCGCATTGCTATCGAGCCGTGTTTTGGGGCTACGAAACTGTCAGAGCGGTTCTCGTGCTATGTGCGCACTGTAGACCCTTAGTTTTTTTTAAATATTTTTTTTATAAGGACAAATTAATTAAAAGATATATTTTTTGGACAGTTAATTGGTCACAAGTAAATGAAAGGCATATTTTTGACAGCCAATATTGTCTAACACATCTATTTTGCAAGCACCTTCTGGGGTGGTGCTATCTACCATCTTTTTCAGTTCATGTATATTGGCTTGTGTTGCTTATGGTTGAAACGGGATGAAAGACTTTGACATGGTATGCTCGTATGTAGCTTTATAGTGTTGCGTCTGTCTTTAAATGTGGTAAGTTTTAGATTGTTTTTATTTCTCTTTATAATATGGTTTACTTTGTACCACGCTTCGAACTTTTGGGGATGAAGCGTGTTTTTCATAAAAACTTTATTATTATTATTATTATTATTATTATTATTATTATTATTATTATTATTATTATTATTATTATTATTATTATTATTATTATTATTGTCGAAACATTTAAGGGGAGGGTTTGTTTTTTGACAGCTCTGGTTCAAACAGTTAGTGAGAAATATATTTTTTTTGACAGCCGAATGTTTGAAAAGACGATGTAAAGCAGGGGTGGGCAAACTACGGCCCGCGGGCCACATGCGGCCCGGCAACTGATGCCATGCGGCCCCCCGAGTGCACTGAGAAATAAGAAAAATTACTTCGTGTTTAAATTATCTCACTGAATTTTACAGAACTGCATGTACAATTATGATTGTTTTAACATTTCTTAAATAAAAATTTCTCTTTAATTTTCATTTTTTTTGTAAACAGTCCTTGACCTTTGTAGTGTAATGTTAATATGGCAAAATACATATTCGGCCTTCAAATAGCTTTTAATTCTTCAATGTTACCCCACGCACACAAAGTTTACCCATCCCTGATGTAAGATATACTTTTACCAGCTCATTGTTTAACCAGTTAATGAAAAGTATACTTTTACCAGCTCATTGTTTAACCAGTTAATGAAAAGTATACTTTTACCAGCTCATTGGGTAACCAGTTAATGAAAAGTATACTTTTACCAGCTCATTGGGTAACCAGTTAATGAAAAGTATACTTTTACCAGCTCATTGTTTAACCAGTTAATGAAAAGTATACTTTTACCAGCTCATTGGGTAACCAGTTAATGAAAAGTATGCTTTTGACAGCTTAATATTTGAAGAAAAAAAATGTTAAGTATATTTTTGCCAGTTCATTGTTTAACAAGTTAATGAAAAGTATACTTTTATCAGCTCATTTGGGTAACCAGTTCATGAAAAGTATGTTTTTGGCAGCTCACTCTCTTACCCAGAACTCGGACCGCCGTTGAGCCAACCAACGATCGGTAATGGCGAACAGGGTTAAAAGGACTTTTCCTAAAGTTGTTAACCAACAGTCGGGCTATTATGACGTAAAAGACGGTGACCCCCTGTGTCCGCGTGGATCAAATGTGGTCTGACTGTGGTATGTGTGTGGGTGTTGGACCCGGGGGGGGGAGAGGAGGGCGAGAAGCCTTAAGACCTGTTCGTTAGTGGATTTATAGGTCACCCGCAGCAGTAGACCTAATTAACGGCAGTATCATACTTTCAATGGTCGTGTGCCGTAGTGTCGCGTTTACAACGCCGTGTTGCACGGGAGAGGTCACCCACCACCTAACCTCGTGGAAGCGATCTAGCCATAACCAAAACTAATTGCTTTTTTCTTGTGTTGTTGTTTTTAATCATTGTCTATACCGTAGCTAAATTAATTGTCCGTGGTCTGTCGGCGCACAGCGGTACATTTCTGGGGAAGCAATTTATTACTAGTTTAGAAATATAAATAAACTTCAGTGAGAACAATGGTCATTTATGAACAGTCTGCTGTTGGGTTGTCGTTGTGGCTTTTTTTTTTTTTTTTTTTTTTTTTAAAGAGGTTGTCACTTGGTTAGGGTTTGATTAAAAACTTTAAATAAAGGCAGCCCGGGGGGGGGGGAATAAGGCGTAAATTAAATATATGAACTAGAACATAATACAATTGTAATGGACATTCTCAATCCTGCATGCATCATTCGGTGCATAATGACTGTTTATAAAACCTCATACAGCTTTCAGGTGTGTACATTGAATAGGTGAATACCAACCGTTCCGGAATAAGGGGGTTGGTTTGGGGGAGGGGGGGGAGGGGGGGCGACACCCAAGGGAAAAAAAAATAATTAATAAAAACCAAATCAACAAACAAGCAAACCAAACCAAACCAAACAACACTAACAGCCCGTCAAGAAACATAAAAAACTACCAAACACGCACACACTCAAACACGCCATTTATATAATGTTATATATATATATATATATATATGCGTGTGTGTGTGTGTGTGTGTGTTTTGTGTATAAGCACCTAATACCCGCCCCTCTTGATTCGTCACTGATATATTTTATATAGCTCAAATTTTATTACTTAAGTTTTTTCGATGGTATTATTTTGTTTTCTTTTATTATAACAAATGGAAAAAAACAACAAAACACACAAAAATTTCCGTTTTAAAAATAAAAAAAATTAACCATGAAAAATGGTTCTTACCTTTATGGAAAAGTCCTCGATTATTATTTTTTTTTCAATTTTCACGGTCAGGTTAAAGTGATCCTAAGTGTTGGCATTACCAAAAAACCTCACCGCTTTCCAATCACATGCCGGCTATTAAGAGAAGTTGGTTTGTTGAAAGCGCAAAAGGAACACACCGTCTACAGAGGTCAAATGTCGTCATGAAATGCCAACCGATCCGTCCTGTGGAGCTATGCGAGCACAACTACGTGGAAACCCCCTCCTTGTCTAATACAGCACCGATAGAGGTGTAGTGGGTGGGGGCGGGAGGAGAAGGGGGTGGGGGTGCTGAATGCCAACCACGTGATCGGCGTACCTTAGCAACAACATGCGCGTCTTTAGGGAGAACGAGAATAAGGTGGAGGGGGGGACAAGGAGAAGGGTGGCGTCAAAGGAGAAACGGTGGGAGGAAATGGAGAAGGGGAGGGGGGGAGACAACAACCCCATTAAGCAAAGAGATTACCTTTGATACGATTAGAGTTATTGTTCCTGAGCCATGGAAAGATAACTTTTTGACCTAATTACCGGTTGGTTTGGCGTGATTATTTCGTGTGAATCGTTCTAAATAAAGCGTGGTAGCCTTCCGCCCAAGATATGAGAAGTGTTGTTTTTACATTTTCCATGTTTTCAATCTTTTTTTTTTTTTTTTGTTGTTTCCCCGAAGAAAAAAAAAAATGTAATCTTTCCGTCCTGTTGTTGTTACTTTTTTTTGAAAATTGTTAACCCGATAAAGAAAAAAAAATAAAGAAAAAGGTTTTAAATTTGTGT
>CAXITT010000479.1:142967-155182 GCA_964033795.1 Lymnaea stagnalis | reverse complement strand
TATATATATATATATATATATAGCGGTAAATGTAAGCAACTCACAACTATTAATTTGGTTGAAACCATATGAAGTCAGCTTGCCGTCAATGGGTGTAATCTAGACTTCAAAAGAAGCCTTGCTAGATTATGTTTTGCTTAAGACAATCCACTGAAATTCCGTACAAATTTTTCCAAAGACTTACTTTTTATTTTTTTCCCCTTTTTATGTTTATTTATCCTATTCGTTTAAGAAGGCTTTTGGTCCACACATTTGTCTTGCTGAGCCTTTTCTTTTTTTTTTCCAAAAGCTTCCACAAGCGCTGTTCTTTATATTGCCTTTACTATAAATTGTAGCATGAACTCAGTTTTCCCTTTATGCTACTTTTGAGAGCTTGGACTTTGATGATGGGGATGGAGTGAAAGAACGATACGGGCAGAGATACGAAATGAGTTCAAAAATTCTAGCTATATGTTCAATACCATAGAAGGAAGATTACAAAAGCGCGGCTAAGTTTCTATGGCTATTTTGTCTCAAAATTAATGTCGTCGAACATACAGGTAAGGATGTGTCAAGTCAATTTTCATTATTTTTTTTTGTTTAAACCGACCAACGTATCAGATTTTTTCAAGATCACATTTTTCCGGTCTGAACTGCATTAGGGTATCCACATTTATTTGAACGCTTCAACATGATCTGTATTTCGTTTTAAGTGAAGGAGAGTTGCTCAGTTCTCACTCTCTCTCTCTCACTGCCTATTTGCTCCAAAGGTAAGACTTAGTCAAGAAGACTGGAACTAGACCGGGATGCAGTGGATGACCAGGCTGCGTGTCTTGCGTCTCACCGCGCTCTACTGCGTCCACATCGCAGGACGTTGTCGGAATTTCCTTTGATTCGATGCCATACCGCGTACGGTACTCCATACCCGGGTTTAATTTCAGAGTTTTCCCTTCTCTTAGACGAGTTTCCTTCCAAGGTTAACCGATCCCATTCACCTGGATTCACCTTGTGGTGTATTTGGTTGTCCGGGCTGGGAGCATTGAGCTCCAGTTCAAAAGCTTTGGATGGGGGCAGTTTAAATCGACCTTAAAATTGTGTGTCACAACGCAACTGGTTGCACTGTCAATATTGTTTCCACGGTTTGTTTCTTCGTCTCAGTTTCAGAAAACATCGAGGCAGAATGACGCCAAGCAAGAACCGAGGTTCTGTTTTGCCTTTCGCACGACTCATTTACGAAAGCATTGGAAAGAGGTTGTCTCGAGAAAAGAAAATTAGGGTACATACAATACACTAGAGGAGAAATTGTTAAGTTGTCTGTGATCAGTCAAGATTTCCATTGTAAAAGCCGTATTTTGTGATCGGTATTACATGTTGTAACATGGATGATTCATTGAGGGTCTCTTCCGTTTTTCGTGTGTGTCTATTTTCGGAAGTTTATGGCACAGCGCTGCTGACCAGAGGGGTATCTAAATGTGCACGTGAATAACCAGAGGCGGATTGCGGATCTGGTATGAAACAGAAAGGAAATTTATTTTTGGTGAGTTGTGTTTATTTCAAGGACCGCCCTTGCCCCAGGCAGACATCGGAGCGCTCTCCCTTACCAGCGCGCCATTTTTGAACTCCCCCGCGCGTTAATTTACAGGTTCTTTCTATTTACTAAATACAAACGTAGCTTTTTTTTTTTTGGGGGGGNCCCAAAACCTTTTTTATTCTCAGTGCTCTCTCTGTATCGACGATTTCCCAAGGCGCTTAAGCCTGACGAGCACACTGCAAAACAACGACTAGCGTTTTTAAACTATAAGGGTACATCAGCAGTTCTCAACCTGTGATTCGCGATCCCTTAGGTGGGTCGAACGACCCTTTCGCGTTGGTCGCCTAAGACCATCGGAAAAAAAAAACATACACTCTATAGTTATGAAGTAAAAACGAAAATAAAAATGGGGTTGGGGGGGGGGGTTCGCCACAACACGAGGAACTGCATTAAAGTGTGGCGGGATTAGGAAGATTGAACACCGCTGGGTTAGATAGATGTATCAGAAAACATTTATTACAGAGTTACTGGTTTTGTAAAAAGTTCGCTAGATGTCGCGTCCTATCCATTGAAATGGAACATGGAGATAAAACTGTAAATATAAACACAATTTAAAAAAATAACAACAGCAACTTCCGGTATATAAATGAGGAAGCCATTCCCCACCCCCAGGGCATCACGCGATGCACACTTTAGTAACAACTGATGTGTACAGTATACGGGGTCAGAACAAATATTGACAGGAGGCTGGAGAGTAAAGGACGATACGAAACGTTCAAATGCACATACAAGTCAACAGGATGTTAAATTTGAAATGTTTCAAGTCACAAGGAAAGATTATTAATGATTGAATTTAACTAGGAATTTTATGGTTTTATTGTTGTTGGTTGTTTGTTTTTTTTGGTTAGTGTTTGTCATTTGAAACTCGAGAACTTGTATCTCAATTAGAAACTGTTTCTTTTATGATATCAAGGTCTTCATTGTTAGTTTAATTTCTGCCTCGAACCTCTTGTTTTTTTATGTAAATACAATAGCATGTCTTGTATTACATCTGTCATCAGTGTCCTTCAATTTTTGCCATGTCTTTGATGTGGCAATGTCTTATAAAATGGCATTCATCAATTAAAGAGAAAAATAAAGGTCACTTGAAACGCTCAAATTCAATGAGCTTAACACGGAGACGCTAAAGGTCAGAGAAAAGTGCAATTAAAAATACAAATCTTAAATGAATTTGTTGACGGGGGCTCGGCCGGAAGAGGGCAAGATTAATTAGTGAAGTCATTATGGGACTAAAAAAAAAATACCCCAAAAGAAACAGGGTCTTTACATTAGACGTCAAATTCTGGTCCGGTCATGGCGTCAGATGTTTGTTATGCAAAACCTGGCTCCGCGGGCTGATGAATGGACCGTCCTCTCGCACTAATTCGATTTCTCCGGGTGTCCGGCTTGTTTCCTAATCAGAAGCTCACAGTTATCTACCCTGGCCACCCTTGAGGTACTGAAATTCTACCAGAGCCCGGCGCCATTTTGCAGCTGTCATTTGTCAGGGATACTTTTTTTCAGTGTCAGTCATCTTCCCTTATCTTTGTCTTCGTCATTTTTCCTTGTGTGTTTAAACACCAAGTTATCGCCAAGTAGCGTTTTTCTTTCTTTTATTTTAAATTTTATTTTTATTTTATCATTGGTTTATGCTATTTTTGAAGCCTTTAGATTAATGTGGCTTTTGTCCGTGGGTGGCTGAGTGGCAGAGTGGCCAAATCTTCGGACGGCTATTCAACCCACTTCCCGAAAAAAAATGTGCTAAATGAGATTCTTTTTTAAGAAAAATATCCCAAGCGCGTTTGGTGCGTAAAATGTTCTTTTGTTTTTGTTTTTTTTTCTAAAAGTGTTTGTGAAATAAATCTGCTGTGTAAAAGCGTGTGGAAATAAGAATACTAATATAGTTCAGGGGCGTGAAAAAAAATGCGGTTGCGAGTCTAGAGGGCGGGGGTAGGGGGGTGAGGGGAACACTAATTGGGATTCTTATAACGTGAGTTACTTTTATGCACGTTTGGTCAAATTTTTAGCAGCCCCCCCCAACTCCCCCCCCCAACCCCCCCCCAACCCCCCCCCCCCCCCAAAAAAAAAAATTTAAAAAATGCAGCTTTTTATCTCATTTTATAAATATTTTATACGAAAAACTTTGTCTTTATGTAATTTATTCAAGAATGCAACCGCAGAATATTGGCAGTGGGAATAAAACGCATTATTTTGAAACGTGATAAGTTCGTGACTTTTCAAAGGTCTAAATATAAACGAATTTAAGAATTAGAGCTACGATCGAAGGGAATGAAGGTGATTGCTTCATTTGAAGGTCACGCGTGACAGGATTAACATACATTGAGATGCGGATCTGAAACCTGTCATGTCATGTCCCCCAGAATTTTCGCTCTGACACACCTGTTTTATTTTTTTTTTATTTTTTATTTTTATTACCTTTGAGCCTTAACAACATAGAACGTGCTGTTTGTCGTAACGCATACTGCGATGTGTGTTGGAACATAGACAGCGGCGTGTGTTGTAACATAGACAGCCATGTGCTGTTGTACAACAGCGAGTGACGCGTGTTGTCACATAGACAGTGATGCGTGCTGTGAACACAGACCGTGGTCTGTGTTGTCAAATTAGGCAGTGATCTTTGTTTGTTGACACAGACGGTGATGCGTGCGGTAACATAGACAGTGCTGCGTGTTGTGACATAGACAATTGCACAGACGGTGATGCGTGTCGGAAATTTAAACGACTGGTCTCTGCCACCGACGGCGTGTATTTATAATACACTAAAACAAAACAAAAAAAACCCACCTAAATTTGAATGTTTCTAGCATAGAAATGTTGGAGGGTGGAGGGGCTTAACCTGGGCTGGTATTTTTTTCAATCCATTCAGGGGCGGCATTTTATGTGTTCACGAACGGCATGTTGTTGTTGTTTTTTTTTTCGGTGGGTGGCCTTTAAAAATATTATCCGGCCCCGGGAGTCCCCAACCGTGGGTGCGCCACTGGTACATGCATAATAAAAAAAAAAAAAAAAAAAAAAAAAANGAACGTGAATGAAATATCTACAAGTCCAGGAACGTGAATGAAATATCTACAAGTCCAGGAACGTGAATGAAATATCTACAAGTCCAGGAACGTGAATGAAATATCTACAAGTCCAGGAACGTGAATGAAATATCTACAAGTCCAGGAACGTGAATGAAATATCTACAAGTCCAGGAACGTGAATGAAATATCTACAAGTCCAGGAACGTGAATGAAATATCTACAAGTCCAGGAACGTGAATGAAATATCTACAAGTCCAGGAACGTGAATGAAATATCTACAAGTCCAGGAACGTGAATGAAATATCTACAAGTCCAGGAACGTGAATGAAATATCTACAAGTCCAGGAACGTGAATGAAATATCTACAAGTCCAGGAACGTGAATGAAATATCTACAAGTCCAGGAACGTGAATGAAATATCTACAAGTCCAGGAACGTGAATGAAATATCTACAAGTCCAGGAACGTGAATGAAATATCTACAAGTCCAGGAACGTGAATGAAATATCTACAAGTCCAGGAACGTGAATGAAATATCTACAAGTCCAGGAACGTGAATGAAATATCTACAAGTCCAGGAACGTGAATGAAATATCTACAAGTCCAGGAACGTGAATGAAATATCTACAAGTCCAGGAACGTGAATGAAATATCTACAAGTCCAGGAACGTGAATGAAATATCTACAAGTCCAGGAACGTGAATGAAATATCTACAAGTCCAGGAACGTGAATGAAATATCTACAAGTCCAGGAACGTGAATGAAATATCTACAAGTCCAGGAACGTGAATGAAATATCTACAAGTCCAGGAACGTGAATGAAATATCTACAAGTCCAGGAACGTGAATGAAATATCTACAAGTCCAGGAACGTGAATGAAATATCTACAAGTCCAGGAACGTGAATGAAATATCTACAAGTCCAGGAACGTGAATGAAATATCTACAAGTCCAGGAACGTGAATGAAATATCTACAAGTCCAGGAACGTGAATGAAATATCTACAAGTCCAGGAACGTGAATGAAATATCTACAAGTCCAGGAACGTGAATGAAATATCTACAAGTCCAGGAACGTGAATGAAATATCTACAAGTCCAGGAACGTGAATGAAATTCATTAAAAGCACAAATAACGTGAGGGATATCGGAATGGTTAATTTCAATCTTGCACTTTGAGATATCGGAATGAAAGCTTTCAATCTTGCACTTTGAGATATCGGAATGAAAGCTTTCAATCTTGCACTTTGAGATATCGGAATGAAAGCTTTCAATCTTGCACTTTGAGATATCGGAATGAAAGCTTTCAATCTTGCACTTTGAGATATCGGAATGAAAGCTTTCAATCTTGCACTTTGAATTTGGTCCTTAAGGGTAGTGTGCGTCACGTGATCAGTCACCCATGTCAATCATCTTCTGTTGTTTTTTTAAATTTTTTTTAAAAGCTTGTTATGTAACACATCAGAAGAACTTGTGCAACATCAGTAGCACAGATCTTAACACACCGGTAGCACAGATGTAACACAGCAGTTGCACAGATGTGGCAAACCAGGACGACATATTATGTAACAATCCGAGAACACATATGTAGCACGCCATTGATGCATGTGACAAGTCCATTTCCCAATAAGCCTGTACTTCAACTGGGTTCCCGTCAAGTCCTAACGTACGTCGAATTATCTAGACAAAGGGTATCATACAAACACTTCTATGTATGTCCTCTTCTATGTCCTCTTCTATGTCCTCTTATATGTCCTCTTATATGTCCTCTTATATGTCCTCTTACATGTCCCCTTATAAGTCCTCTGATGTGCCATCTTATATGTCCTCTTATAAGTCCTCTTATAAGTCCTCTTATATTTCCATTTATATGTCCACTTATATGTCCTCGTATATGACCTCTTATAAGTCCTCGTATATGTCATCTTATATGTCCTCTTATATGTCCTCTTACATGTCCTCTTATATGTCCTCTTATGTGCCCTCTTATATGTCCTCTTATAAGTCCTCTTATATTTCCATTTATATGTCCACTTATATTTCCTCGTATATGCCCTCTTATGAGTCCTCTTATATGTCCTCTTATATGTGCACTTAATATGGAATCAGAGAAGGTTTGTGTTTCCCTCAATCCATTCCCTTCCCCTCTTTCCTATCCACATTCCCTGGATTCCCGAAACCCCAACCACACCCACCCCGAAAGAAAGCAACACAACAACAAAATAACAACAACAACAGAGACGAGACCAGCTCTTCTCTCTCTCTCTCTCTCTCTCTCTCTCTCTCTCTCTCTCTATTTATCTATCTACAAGCCAGAGGCCGATTGTGTTTCGTAATGACAACAAATCTATCTCCATTAATAAAAAGTGTCCACGTTACACAGAAGTGACTTGACAGCTCACTACTTTTTCCTGTCATATATTATTTTTGTTTCCTCCCTTCTTCTTATCTTCTGGATGCCCATCAGTTTTAAAATGAGACCTTACTCCAAATGCTGTTAACATTTATATGTATATTTGTCCTATTGGGGGATATTTATCATCTTTAGGCTAAGAGAAACTTCTAGTTCCATTTCATCCAGGATTTCTGAAATCGGTTAACAGGATTGTCTCGAAGTGCATTTTAATCGGGTACAATTTTTCTGATCTTTGCTTTGCCATTTCCCGAAATATGAAGTATTGAAATGTGTAGAGTTGAAATGTATAGAGGTAAAAGATGTCGATTTGAAATATTCATGGTTGAAATATGTAGAGTTGAAATGTGTAGCGGTGAAAGATGTAGAGGTGAAATATGTATGTTTGAAATATGAAGATTTGAAATATGTCGATTTGAAATATGTAGATTTGAAATATGTAGATTTGAAATATGTAGATATAAAATATGTAGATTTGAAATATGTATGGTTAAAATATGTCGAGTTGAAATGTGTAGAGGTAAAAGATGTAGATTAAAAAAAAAATATGTATGGTTGAAATATATATAGTCGAAATGTGTAGAGGTAAAAGATGTAGATTTGGAATATGTATGGTTGAAATATGTAGAGTTGAAATGTGTAGAGGTAAAAGATGTAGATTTCAAATATGTATGGTAGAAATATGTAGAGTTGAAGTGTGTAGAGGTAAAAGGTGTAGATTTGAAATATGTATGGTTGAAATATGTAGAGTTGAAATGTGTAGAGGTAAAAGATGTAGATTTGAAATATGTATGGTTGAAATATGTAGAGTTGAAATGTGTAGAGGTAAAAGATGTAGATTTGAAATATGTATGGTTGAAATATGTAGAGTTGAAATGTGTAGAGGTAAAAGATGTAGATTTGAAATATGTATCGTTGAAATATGTAGAGTTGAAATTGCGAACACACGTAACAATACTCATACCAAAGTTAATTCATGAAGACAGTTGCTGTTGTTGTTTTTTTCTTCAAGACATCATGTCACACCAAGGAACTTCAGTGGCATTCACTGGGTCAGAAACTGATATTTCAAATGTCAAATAACTAACCGGAGTGTTCATCGAAACCAACCAAGCTCACAAAGCAACACGATGCTCAAACCAACTTAGCTATTTATAACCCAACGTTACATAATCTATTCAGGAGACTTACCTCAGTGACAATTTTCACAATTCAGGGATAAACGCGGAGAAGGGGAGAAATTTTGGCCCTAAATGTCCCCAACATCAAAACAGTACTCGTAGCCGGTTCAACATTATCTTGCACATACAAGGGCACATGATAAACGACACATGATGAAAAGCATTGAAGAGGTGTTTTAAAATTAATCTGGAGAGGTTCCGTTTTAAACAGTTGATTTTGGTGCACCCTGGATTCTTTGGATAGTTGGATTCTGGATAGTTGGGTTATAACAGTTTGATTATGGTTAGTTGGATTCTGGATCTTTGTATTTGTGATTATGGATAGTTGGATTATGGATATTTGGAGTAGGGCAAGTTGCATTCTGGATGGTTGGATTCTAGATAGATGGTTTATTGCTAGTTGTATTCTGGATGTTATTCGATTGTTGGATTATGTATGGCTGGATTATGGCTAATTGGATTCTCGATAATTGGAGCCTGGATAGTTGGATTCTTTATAGTTGGATCATGGATAGTTGGATTCTGGATAGTTGGATTCTGGACAGTAGGATTCTGGATATTTGGGTTATAGACAGTTTGATTATGGTTAGTTGGATTCTGGATCTTTGTATTTGTGATTATGGATAGTTGGATTATGGATATTTGGAGTAGGGCAAGTTGGATTCTGGATGGTTGGATTCTAGATAGATGGTTTATTGCTAGTTATATTCTGGATGTTTGGAATATCGATCGTTGGATTATGGATGGCTGGATTATGGCTAATTGGATTCTCGATAATTGGAGCCTGGATAGTTGGATTCCTTATAGTTGGATCATGGATAGTTGGATTCTGGATAATTGGATTCTGGGACAGTCAAACCTATTTCCTGCAGCATGGATGTAACAATGACAAATTGCTCGCGACTCTTAGATGAAACATTGGTTTGAGAAAAAAAGGAGAGCAGTGGGTGAGAAGGGGCGGGCGTAATGGCCTGGGTCACAATGCATTCTCCATCATTTGTTTGACACCCTGGTCGGAACTCGTTTATTATTTTTATCACCCACTATTGAGGCTCCTACACTGTCGATCAATCGATGCAATTATAAATGATACTGGGCCGATACTAGGCCGCTCCTGCACCACTACTGGGCCGATACTGGGCTGACACAGGATCGATACCGATCCGATACTGGGCCGATATTTGAACAAGAAAAATTTTGTTCCAATAGTACATTAATTTTAATGACAAGATTAAAAACAGTGAAATGGCAAAGGGACAATATATCTGTTCAATGGTACAACAGCTGTACTGGCTATGGTACAACAGCTTTACTGGTCATGGTACCCCAGGTGTCCTGGCAATGTTATAACAGTTGTAATGGTAATGGTACAATAGCCGTACGGGAAATGGTACAGTTGTCATGGAAATCGTACATCAACAATACTGGTTTTGGTACAACAGCTGTGCTAGCAATGTAACAACCGCTGTCATGGACATTGTACCTCAGCTGTACCGGCAACGGCCCCCCACCGCTGTACAGGCTATTGTACAACAGCGGTCGTAGCAATGGTAGATCAGCCGTTCTGGCAAAGGTACAACAGCTGCTCCAGTAATGGTACAACAGCTGCAATGGGCAACGGGGCACAAACATTTGTGACAGCGGTACAACAATAGCAATGTTAAATGTAACTGTGCACGCGTTGTCGCGGTACAACTCCGCTGGTAATCGTTAAATCGTTATACACATTTGGCGGCGATTAATCAATGCAAAGAAGTGTGTGTATGTGTGTGTGTGGTGGGGGGGGGGTAACCTGACATACATATTATTTTGAAATTTCACATACACTGAGATTTACAAAAGCAGGACGGGGCACCATCCAGTGCCCTCGAATGAAGGTGGGGACAGTGGCGTTGGTTTGAAGCAGGCAGCATATTTTTTTGTAATATGAAGAGGGGGGAAAAAAAGGGGTGAATTTTTTGGGGACAAAATATAGATATTTTTCATGGAATGGATCAGCCAAAATATTGGTCCACCTTTGGTGGCACTTACCATAGCGACAACACCTATGATGCCAGCTGTGACCCCGCCCCACCACCACCACCGGTTAAGTGACGCAACCTGGAAGACCTACTTCCAGTTTGTTTGACTTGGCGCCTTAATCGATGTCACACGATCGTCTTTAAACAGGTGTTAAAGGCGACTGACAGCAAAACAAACACCAACACACGTACACTAACAAACAAAAAGGTGTGTGTACAGTGTTGGTTATGTTTCACACTTAACCACGTTTGTGTATTTATTTATTTTTTTGTAACTGCGTACGTTCGAGCGCCCGTAGCTGGCAAAGACCAATGTAAGATTTTGCAACATTGCCTATAATAAGGACACGACTCGTCCCAATGGCGTACCTCTAGACGTATAAATTTAATCAAATTTAGAATATGCTAAAATTTGGTTTGGTAAATTTTGTTTGTAATTTTAATGAATTATGAATAGTTGGTGTCTAAGCTTGCCTTAATTTTTTTTTTCATAAGTTCTTTTTATATAACACAACACCATTTTTTCTACTCTCTGTTCGCTTTACGCATCCAACAATGTTTTGTGCCGCATAATTCATTTTTTTAAAAAATTTTCGGAATAAATAAAATTTAAAAAACATTAAAATTCAATTTTTTTTTCATCCTAAAATAAATTGATTCTTTAAATCCAGAGGAAATTCCTCTTTTAAAATAATAATGAAAATTAGATTAAAAAAATGATTCATTTTTTTTTTAAATTCCCTGATCTGAGTAACTTCAAGAACCCCGATTTCACTCCCTCACCAGGAAATCAAATATGTAGCTGTCTCTCCACGCCTAACCTTATCGTATTCGTCCTACAACCTCCCTTCCGACCCCCCTTCCCCACCCCCACGAAGTCTCTAGGTTTGTGTTAACTTGCACCAGGAATGACAAGAGTCGATGTCTGTGACCCATTGTTGCTTTCCAAGTTCACTTGTCGTCTGAGACCGGATAAAAATGAGAGCTTAAATTATTATTATTTTTTTTTTTACCAAATAGTTGCTGATTTGACCTTTGTGCACTATGACGCAAAGTGTCCCCCGGGGAGGGTGGGGGGGTGGGTGGAGAGGGTTACCCACACTCATGTCATGTAGAGACATAATTTCTATTCTTTACTGCAGGGGTCTCCAAACTACGGCCCGCGGGCCGCATGCGGCCCGCGGAGACATTTTGTAAACGGAAGAAAAAATGACGCCAATGTACGTGTAGCCTGACAAGATCAGACGCCGTTTACTTAGGCGTTATGTCTTTATCGAATTAAAATAGAGGCGCGCAGTAGTGCGTTATGTTTTCTAGCCCATCATTACTTTGTAAAACCTTATTCGATGCTTCGTTTTTCGACTTTCATTCACAGTCAATGAAATGACATGATATAACGCCATCTACTGGCGGGGCTTTGCCCGCCGTGTTGCAGACATGGGTGAAAACATTGTGACTCAAATATCGAAAAATGCCAGCAAGTTTCACCAATTTTTATTTGCAATGGATGAATCGCTGGACAGCTGTTCCACCTCTCAACTGCTTGTTTTCGTAAGGAGTGTTGTTGAAGACATGAACATAACACAAGATCTATACACCTCTTAAAGGCGTTCAGATCCAAACTCGTCTTGTTTTTGGAACAAGTACAGGCCAACAACTTTACGCTATTTTAGCAGTGGACGGTCTTCATGGCTGAAGTAACAGCGGAGTTCCCCACGTTATTTGCATACGAGATCATCAAAGACCCCAGTTGCTTTTCCAGCAGTGGTTTTCTGACTTGGATTTAAAGAGGAAGTGATACTTTTTCAAAAACCTTTGAAACAGATGTGGCCAGTTGCCCAGAGGAACTTCCGCTGGAGATCATTAACTGAATGAAATAATATTATATAAATAATTAAAAACAACATCCATGTTTTGATTCTATTTTATTTGGACCTCGCGTGCAGTGATTATTTCAGAAATTCCCCCCGTGGGGGGGGGGGGAAGGCACTTCAGATTTTTCGGGGGGGG
>CAXITT010000479.1:130264-142953 GCA_964033795.1 Lymnaea stagnalis | reverse complement strand
GGGAGGGGGGGGGGGGGGGCTCTGCAGTCGGCCCGCGAACTACTGTTTGATAGTTAATGCGCCCTCGGGCTGAAAAGTTTGGAGACCCCTGGTTTACAGTATGGTAGGGTGCGTGGCTTACGGTTAATCAGTTAAAGAGTACAGCAGACCCCCTGACTACCCCCAACTCCGTGTGACGTTGATATCCAATGGTGTGGAGGATACACATTTAGATCAGGGTATAAATTTAACTGATCTAGAAGGAGACTCCTGGTGTGCATTTTTATTTTTAAAATGTTTGGTGTGGACATATTGTACAAAGATTTGAAACCGTTCTGGCGACGATTCTCATGCCGGTTTCTTTAACTGTTTCGTTGACGCAAAGAAAAAAAAAAAAAAATTGTGCTAAATTTTTTAGCTCGGTGAAGTCGAAAATAAATAACTTATTCAAATTTTGCCTTAGCAAATATTCGTTATTTTGGCATATTTCACTGCTCTGTTACGACTGATTTCACTTGCGGTGTTACTACACATGTAACAAGATGTCGCCTTTTAGTCAAGTTGATAGACTCTGGATAAATAGTCTTAGGCAAAATGCGGAAAACTTAACTGCGTGTTACACACTGGCTTCTCTTGTGGGAAATCAATCTCCTATTTTAAATGTATGGCTCTTTCAAATAGTGCCTAACAAAGGACGATACCATAGATAAATACAGTAACAAAATTACGACACTCAAAACAGTACCAATCACAATTAATAAGATTTAATTTAGTAATAATACAATTACAAAAACACAAGAAATATCATTACAAATTATCTATGGTAGATCTTGTACCGGTACACAGTTAACACAGTTAGTACAATGTGCAAATTAATAATGTACGGTGATGCAAGCGAATAAACACAGAAGTACACAAAGAATGATACACATCTCGTGAAGTTAAAATATATCTATCTGAATCTCTCCCTCTCTCCGTGCCTGTCAATACTTTATATATGTGGGTCTACCGACGTGTTTAGAAACGCCCTTACTTTTCTAATACAATCGAGAACGTTCCATAAGCTACTAGTAGACATACTAACCCTGTTTAATTGGTAGAGCGGTAGTAAACACGATACTTCAAAGATTACGCCACGCCCACAATAAACGCTACCGTCTGCTACGGATCGAATTTGGGTCAAGCAAAGTCCAAGCACGGGGGAAATAGTGTACTACATAACACTGCGCCATTATAAATGTATACGGCTGAAACCCCCCCCCCCCCCCCCCCCAAGAAGCCTGTTGTCGAATGCATGAGTTGAGGGCTGAGGTGGTATAAGTAGAACTGGAAAATCCGGAGTCGTTGAGTTCACCAGAATCCACTGAAACATATCTCATTCAGCTCTGAACCTATGTTGCCCTTAGTAAGCAGACCAACGCTTCCTAATTGAACTACTTCCTTTCAGGCCAAGCGACATTATTCAGTCTTTTTTTTTCATCTCTTCGCGGAAGAAGCAATTCATCCGAAGTGTCCGTGTTATTGTGTTTTTTTTTCTCCATATGTCAATCTTTCCCATAATAACTTCTTCTTACTATAGCTATGACCAAATAAACACAGCCGCTTGTAGATGTAATCAGTACATCTCTGCACTGCCGCTTGTAGCTGTAATCAGTACATCTCTTCCCTGCCGCGTGTAGCAGTAATCAGTACATCTCTGCACTGCCGCTTATAGCTGTAATCAATACATCTCTGCACTGCCGCTTGTAGCTGTAATCAGTACATCCCTGCCATGCCACTTGTAGCTGTAATCAATACATCTCTGCACTGCCGCTTGTAGCTGTAATCAATACATCTCTGCACTGCCGCTTGTAGCTGTAATCAATACATCTCTGCACTGCCGCTTGTAGCTGTAATCAATAATCTCTGCACCGCCCCTTGTTGCTGTAATCAATACATCTCTGCCCTGCCGCTTGTAGCTGTAATCAGTACATCCCTGCCATGCCACTTGTAGCTGTAATCATTACATCTCTGCACTGCCGCTTGTAGCTGTAATCAATACATCTCTGCACTGCCGCTTGTAGCTGTAATCAATACATCTCTGCACTGCCGCTTGTAGCTGTAATCAATAATCTCTGCACTGCCGCTTGTAGCTGTAATCAATACATCTCTGCACTGCCGCTTGTAGCTGTAATCAATACATCTCTGCACTGCCGTTTGTAGCTGTTATCAGCACATCTCAACACTGTCTCTTGTAGCTGTAATCAGCACATCTCAACACTGCCTCTTGTAGGTGCAATCAGCACATCTCAACACTGTCTCTTATAGCTGTAATCAGCACATCTCAACACTGTCTCTTGCAGGTGTAATCAGCACATCACAGTATCTCAGCACTGCCTCTTTTAGGTGTAATCAGCACATCTCAGCTTCTGCAGCTGGTAGATTTGATCAGCACAGCTCAGCACTTAACTTTGTTGCTATGATTACCAAAAGTCAGCTCCCCCCCCCTCCCTCTCCGGGTGTAGCTATGAACATAATTTATATCACAGTTTCCAACTTTTTTGCCTACTTCCTTTAAGCCCCAAGATCTCGTCTTATGTTTTGTTTTGTTCGCAAATAAACGCGTTCATCTGTACTGAGCGTGCTTTTGTTTTCTCCTTCATTTCATACTGTCCTATAACAAGTTCTTAATATAACCGTGATTAGCAAAGCCCAGCATTTCCGCTTCTATCTAAACATCAGTTCTTTAGAATCTTTTGGCGGGCCAATCTTTCATTTAGTTTGATCTGCGTGGTTTCCATTAAGTGTTAGGGCCACGACCCTCCTCCAAACTTTGCCGTCCGCTGAGCGGGTCCTTTCATATTTGACAGTTGGCCGGAGAGCCTGTACTCAATTTTCCCCGAAGCTATCGGCTCGCTTGTTTCTATTCACGAGGCGCCTTCAGCTTCTTGTTTGTATTCAGTTGTGGCTGTGTTTGCAGAAAGAAAAACGTAAAAAAAAATAAATAAATAGGGCAACGCATGTCAAGCTAAGGGACTTAATCGACTGCGGATAGCAAATATCAAAGGGGAACAACCCCGTGTTGGCAAAGGGTGACCAATGCACAGAGTGATAAGGCCCGGTTTTAGGTGTCGTAGTTTTCTAATCGCCTGGAACAAGAGACCCCCCCCCCCCCACCCTCGGGACGAAAGGCTGGAGGGGATGTGGTTGAGACCTTTGTAAAACCTGCTCACGTCGGCAACAATTTGATACAATGATTGATATAACGATTAATTGAACGATTGATTTAATGATTGATGTAGTGATTGATGTAGTGATTGATGTAATCATTGATGTAATGATTCATTTGACAATTGGGATGATGACTGACATATGATTGATGTAATGATTGATATAATTTATGTTATAATGATTGATGTAATGATTAAAATAGTGATGGATATGGTTATTGTTATAATGATTGAAATAATGATTAATATAGTGATGTATATAATGATTAAAATAGTGATGGATATAGTTATTGTTATAATGATTGATATAATGATTAAAATAGTGATGTATATAATGATTAAAATAGTGATGTATATAATGATTAAAATAGTGATGGATATAGTTATTGTTATAATGATTGGTATAATGATTAAAATAGTGATGGATCTAATGATTGGTAAAATGAGTGTTATAATGATTGGTTTAATGGCTGATATTATGATTGATTTAATGATTGATACACTGATTTTTATAATGATTGGTATAATGATTGAGATATTGATTTACATATGGTTGATATAATGATGTTATAATGATTGATTTAATGATTGATAAATTGATTGATATAGCCTTCATAGGCGTGTTACATGAGGGGTCCATGGGTTTTCGAAGAGTGATCTAATTGACGTCACTTCAATATATTACTTGAGGATGTTCGAAAATACAAGTGTACAGCGGCACTCATTTGATAGATTTTGTTGTCTTAAGCAGTGCGTCAGTTAATGGTGAAACTTGTGCTCTACTTCCTAGTCATTATTAGGTCCAAGCATTTTAGACCCAAGCATCATTCGAATGATTTTCATTAGCTCTAATCTGTAGGTGTGCATCTAGGACATTTAAAGGCAGTATTGAGTCTTTTTTTTTTCCTTCTCCGAAATCATGTCAGTTCCTTAATACGCAACACCATAACTATTTTGTGTATATCTAGTCCCTAGACTCACCTTAACATTGCTGAAAAGCTACACCATACAATTTCGAATCTTTTCTTTTTTCGCAACTTTTTATCTTTTTTATACGTGCGATAGAATCAAGTAGCATTTACAAGCATTTGTATCAATAAATGAATACTATCCTATCGCATTAGGCTGCCAGATTTCTATCTTAATTGTGAAAGTATTTCTTAAGTTATCATTCATGGTTATGTCATGTTATATGTGTAGGCCTATTTTTAACCACCGCATATTGTCTCTCCTTTGTTTAATTTTTAAATCGACGTCTCCTATTAAATGTGATATGCCACTCCTTACCCACATCTCTCATGGTTGGGAAAAGATTGTATACGTTCAAAATGTGTTCTATATGCTCTAAAGAATACTATCAGGTGACGCAGTTTCTAAACGATTTTTTTTTTTTGGTGGATTTAATCCGACAGCTTTCCTACCTGGGACAGTGATTTTTGATTTACTTCCAA
Source organism: Lymnaea stagnalis (assembly GCA_964033795.1). NCBI lineage: Eukaryota > Metazoa > Mollusca > Gastropoda > Lymnaeidae > Lymnaea > Lymnaea stagnalis. The sequence goes on along the minus strand of CAXITT010000479.1, from coordinate 138,314 downwards.
TTGTTTTGTTATATATATATAGTTTTTGCTATTTATACGAGACTTTATATAACTGCAATATTGTACTCTATATGTGTGTGCTAATATTTGTATTTTTAGACGAGTGTAACTTTTCACCAGTTGTGCTTTAATTTGATTTAAAAAATAATTGAATTTGCATTTTAAAAAAAATAATTATGAATTTAATATAATAATTAAATTGAATAGTGTTAGTATCACTACATCAAGTACCACTTTTCTTTAAATACTGGTTTTCTCAGACATTTTTCTTTCCACGCGCCGTTAAGTCTACGAGCCGAATCTTTCAACCGAATACATTTTCAAAACCATACAAAATTAGTCAGCAGATGTTCATAACCTTAAGAACTATACTAAGTTGTAGGAGGTAAAAAATGACGAGCGACCATCATCATTGTTGTTTCCATTCTTCAGGTTTTCCTCTCTTTCTTTTTGATTCGACCTGAACACGGTCCTCCCCATATTTCTCTGCTTACAATCACTTTATTATCGGATGAAAATTTAAACATAACGCTGAATGGGCCAACTTTTTTTTTTTTTTTTTTTTTTGAAGGACCAATCAAGCACCGTTTTAAAGGTTCTCAGCTCATGTTATTTAATAAATATAAATATATCACAAAAGAAAATAATTATTTTACATGAAGCTGAATTATGTTTATTCAAAAAATGAATCCTGTGCTAAATTTAAACTTGCTAAAATCCATTTGCTTAATATCAAAACATCCCGATGTTCTGAGAAAAGCAGGAAAAAAATTGTGTTCGTTTGTTTCCCCCCCCCCTGTTAATAGTGTAATAGCCATCGTTTTAAACAATAACGAAAAATAAATATTTTCTTTAACAACAAAAAAAAAGACTTTATCCTTTTAGTTAACAATTATTAGCCTAGGTGGCTTACCGCAGATTGTAATATAATATTATATTTGGAATTTATAATCTATAATAAGATTAATTCCCGAGTCAGATCTTTCTTGTCCGCCCCGCTCTCATTGCGCACCGTGCAGGGCTATCATTCGCTGCTTCCCCCCTAAGTGCGCTTTGATCACGTACGCAACAAATGCACACAAAAGAATGCATGCGATACCCACCGTGCTCGTTAAACTAGTACGGTGTCTGCACAAATGTATAGCAACCCAGAATGCCCCCCCCCTCCCGGCTAACCGTCAATATAGTATCAGTAACCGTCCCTAGACACCCTATATCGTTTAAATACAAATAACCATATTTGTTGGTATTCGGAGCACCATCTGGTTTTTACTTTCATTATACATTATATACCTCTCCTCCCATATTTTACGCGCGCAACGTATTTGCGTTGTCTCACCTAGTTGTATATAATCCCTGATTAATCTATAAATAGAAGTTATCAATAACCCGAACCTGTTTCAGTGTTGGCAATATCAGGAAAAAAAATGATTTCAAATAAGACTTACGATTTTTAAGATATAAAGAGAAAAAAGGAATTAGAATTTCTCTGTTATATTTCTTACTACCAGAATCTTGAATGACATCCTCAGTGATGCCCTCGACAGCTTATCTCAAATCGGTGCACATACGGCTAAGTGCTGGCCATTGTTTGTCGAGACAGGACTATTGCTCCCAGTTCATTCTGTATTCTCTTCGGCTGTGAAGATCTCTCTTGTTTCTAAATAATTCCTTGCTGCCAGACATAATCCCGGCCGTTCTGCTGCTTTCGTCATCACGAGCGTCTAAAGGAATCGTATCTCCACAAATGGTGTTACCTCCCATCTTTGATTATTATTGTGTGTGTGTGTGGGTGTGTGCGTGTGGAAATTTTATTACATGCATGTCATGGTGACATGTACTCTTGTGATCATTCTGAGAGTGCTCTCTGTGAGTGTACTCTATCTGAGAGTGTTCTTTTTGGGAGTGTTCTATCTGAGAGGGTTAAATACCAAGGTGTTCTATCTGAGAGAGAGATATATGAGTGTGTTCTTTCTGAGAGTGTTTAATCTGAGAGTATTCTATCTGGGGACGTTATTTCTGTGAATATTCTATCTGAGAGAATTCTATTGTACAGAGTGATCTATCTAAGAGTGTTATTTCAGAGAGCACTCTATCTTCGAGGAATTGATAATAGAGTGATCTATCTGAAAAAGGATCTTTTTTTTTTCCCAGCGTGATCAATCTGAGTGTTCTCTCTGAGTGTGTTCTATCTTAGTGTGTTCTACATGAGTCTGTTATATCTTATTGTGTTATATCTTTAGTGTGTTCTACCTGAGAGTGTTCTATCTGAGAGTGTTATATCTTTGTGTGTTCACCCTGAGAATGTTTTATCTGAGTGTGATCTATCATCTGAGTGGGTTATATCTTAGTGTGTTCTGTCTGAGGGTGATCAATGTGAGAATGCTTTCCTCTGCATGCCCACGTTCACACCCATTGGCTTACTTCTTAGTGTATTTGAATAAATTGTCACAAAAATTCTGTGTCTGAATTCGACCCGACTGAGTTCCGACTTGTTGTATCTCTATGTGTACCTGTTCACCCTCTTTGAGCTGGGAAATTGACTGTGAGCCTGTTGGACTGACACGAGCTTATCGGGTTTTTTTGTTGTTGTTATTGTTTTTGTTTGTGTTTTTTCTACACAGGGATTTGGCACCTACTGCCCAAAGCTAATTGATAGGTGGCACCTACTGCCCAAAGCTAATTGATAGGTGGCACCTACTGCCCAAAGCTAATTGATAGGTGGCACCTACTGCCCAAAGCTAATTGATAGGTGGCACCTACTGCCCAAAGCTAATTGATAGGTGGCACCTACTGCCCAAAGCTAATTGATAGGTGGCACCTACTGCCCAAAGCTAATTGATAGGTGGCACCTACTGCCCAAAGCTAATTGATAGGTGGCACCTACTGCCCAAAGCTCATTGAGAGTAAAGCCTGAAGTTACTGCCGTAATTCTGGAGCTTTTATTTGTTGAAAAGAAGGGTTTCATAAATATACTTCCTCGCATAACAGCCAAGAGATTTATTATTTTATTTTTTAATCCTTAAAAGCATCTATTGATAAAAGTTGGATTTTTTCCAAAAACCAAGATCAGAGGCAGTAAAAGAATATTTAATGGGGAAAACCCCACTTCCGGCAATAACATTGATAGCGAAAACTTAGTTTGTTTTTTTTTTTTTTTTTTTTTTTTTTTTTATTTTGTTTTTTTTTTTTTTTTTTTTTTTTTTTTTTTTTTTTTGTAAAGTACTGTTTCTTATTTCTTGTTGTTTCTTCATTTGTCCTGTCTGCTGATGAAGGCTCTTAGCCGGAAAAGCTATCTTGTTTCTTTTAGATTGTCACGTATTTGTATTTCAAGCTTGACCATACCTAGTTCCACTATTTCCGTTCGATCTTGATCACATCTTTCGTATAGTTAAGAACTGTTTTGGTTTTTTTTCTTTAAAAAAAAAATAATAAAATAACTGTATTTCTTGTTTTGTTCTTTTGACCGCGGGCGGTGTTAGATCGATATACCGTTATATTGTTTCGGTTCTCCCCCCCCCCCCCCTCTTCTCCACACTACATGCTTACATATCTCTTTACGGAGATAGATTGCTGTCTCCCGATGTTATCCGCTATAATCCTAGACACACACACACCAACTGTTGCTATTATCTTGCCCGCGCCACCGGTAATTCCGGCACTGCCTAATATTGTACGATGACTGTGACAAACCGCACAAATTCAATTCTAATTGAAGAATGGCGTTTGAAATGTTCTGTTTGTTCCGAGAAGTCTCGTGAATTCGGATTTGCGGCTGTGTCGAATCTTTTCATTCTTTTTCTTTTTTTAATTTTTTTTTTTTTTTTACAATAATTATTATTTACATATATTCCAATGTCACCGTAAATTAAAGGTAATCAATTGTCAGAATATTGAACTAACATTAAATTTACAATAATTATTATTTACATATATTCCAATGTCACCGTAAATTAAAGGTAATCAATTGTCAGAATATTGAACTCACATTAAAGGTATGTTCTATTTATAGCCTTTGTTGGTATTTTCTTTTGTATTTGAAAAAAAAACAACAATAAAAAAAACAACAAAAAAAAAAAAAAAAAAAAAAAAAAAAACAATTATAAAAAAAAAAAAAAATAAAAAAAACAAAAAAAAAAAAAAAAAACTGCGTTGCAAACCGATTATTAAAAAAAAAATATATTGATTTCCTGTTCAGAGGAGTATCGTTCTATGTAGCGGTTAACGTCCTCTTAGTATGCGACGATGATATGGCCAGGGCAATTTTTTGAAAGTTTGAAGGGAGTTATTGACAGGGAAAACAAAAGAAGACACATTCTTATCCATTAATGATTCATGTGCTGTGGTGTTTAGTGACACAATTGTTGCTGTGAAATCAATGCCTCTTCTTTATGAATGTGGTTAAAAAAAACAACTTAAAATAATTTTGTTACAGAATTATCTAATGAACTCCAACCGGAGTGTACGACATTCACATCTGTTAAGAAAATATTTTGGTGATTTTACAAAGAAAGGAAATCATTTTTACACACACACAAAAGGTCAGATGTTTGTCTTTTTGGGAATAGGTTTTTGACAAGCTCTAAAAAAATTTGAATATTTGAAAAAAAAAATAATAACTTAATGCTGGCACTAAACAGGCATTGGGCTAAACATTTAATAGATTATTGATCGACCTAAAAAAACAAAAACAAAAACAAAAATACATCTGGCAGATAACTTTTAAACTCTAATGACCTAAAGCAAGAGACCGTGGGAAGAATTATCAATATTTCAAAACAGCTCAGCGAAGCAGATGCCACGGCCACAAAACAAAAAACAAAAAAATGGTTTTCAAAATGATAAGTTGCACAAAACATCTCATCAATATTCTAGTGTAACTTTGGCTACGTGCACAGGGGACGTGTAAAATAATGTTACGAGTCCAGGAAACTTGTTGGCAGGGGTTCTCAATCTTCTAAACTATGCGACCCTTCAATACAGTCCATCATGTTTTGGTGACCCCCCTCCACCCGCCCCACAATAAAATTATTTCGTTACTACTTGATAAAAATGTGCTTTCCGATGGTCTTAGGCGACACCTATGTTAGGGTCGCTCGATGCCCCGCCCCCTCCCCCCCCCCCAAAGGAACGCGACTCACAGATTGAGAACCGTTGCTCTAGGGTAAAGGATTGGAGGGTGGAGGTGGGGGGGGGTATTTTTTATGACGGAGTTTAATACTTTTTGGTAATTTTTGGCTTTTGGGGATGGGGAAGTGGGGAGTGGGGGTGGNAACTTGTACGAAAGCTATTATTTATTAGAAGACATTTTTTTAAAGTGGTTGGTCCTCTTTATATTTGGAGTATATAGCATATTCAGGAGAAGTGAACAGTATATCTAAACGAAATTAAATGCCCCCTTTAAAATGATTATAAAAAACTTAATAATAAAAATATTTTTTTTTTCTGAATGCAATAACGAGCAATGAGGCATTTGGCTGAAAATTTGACAAAACATGCATTTAAGTAGCGAATTGTGTAAAATCCCAATTAGTGCTCCCCCCGACCCCCGCTTGATGCTCGCAACCACACACTTAAAAAAAAAAAATATCATTTAGCGCAGTAATCGGGAATTTTATTTCGTGAAATCAGTGTCACCATATTTCCTTCATCTTCCCCTTGAAAAACACTTTAAAAAAACTTATTTTATTGGACGTTTGAGTGCGGGGAGGGGGGGGGGGGGTGGGGGGTCTGGGTGGGGGTTGGGAGTCGGTGTGGGAATGAGGAGTGGGTGTGGGGAGTCTAGGTGGGGGTGGTAAAAATTGAGCCCGCCATAGTATGACGATATTTAGCGTTGTTCCCATACCCATGGATGGTTTTAAGGATTTTATTATTACCATATTGAAATTAGTGGGATATACTATCCTCCAACCACCCCCCCCCCCAACCCAGAAAGTTTTCGATTGTTTCCTTAAAATTTTACTCTCGGTGCCAAACGTCCTGGCGTTTGATAAGACAAAGTAAATTTAATATCCGGGACAATAGTACACCGGCTCCTTGCGATGTGCAATCGGTCTCCTTGACTCTGACGGAGCTATTCCTCAACCTTTGACCCCCCCCCCCACAATCTTGAAATAGAGAACTTTGGGGGGGGGGGGGGGGGGGTCTTTTTATTTTTTTCAAGGTCGTAGAGAGAGTAGTGTTTTTTCTGTGGCGTTACTCCGATAAACGACTTGCAATTTCGTCGTTTCTCTCGGAAGTCTTTAGCTATGAAAAGAAAAGAAAGAAAACAACGCCGCGACAACAAGTGAGTAGAGCCAATGCTCAGACTGGAAGCTTTTGAAACAGAAATAGATTTCATATTCAACATGTTACATTTCAGGAATAAAGCTAACCCAATGAAGTGCACCAGTGTATAAACACAAGGACGCGTTAAACTACACAGGGGTCGTTCGGAAATGACGTCACGCTCAGGAGGGAGGGGGGGGGGACTCGAGAATATGTGACACTTTGTGACAGGGGGATGGGAGGGGGGGGTGTACAAAAATTGTGACGTCACGATTTTTTTTTTACAAGCTAAAATTTTCAAATTTGGGAGAAAAAAATCTTTATTCAGTTAATTTTTAAAAAAAACATTAATTTGAGGTCAAAATTGCCTCAGGTATTATAGGTACCATGAAACTCAGTCGCGCTCACCTTCTGCGCATATCGAAAAATGACACAAAAACTGTTGTGGTCATTTTACATTCGTCGCGGGGATGACTTCTTTGTTTCGCGTAACAGTTTTCTAATAATAACACATCTTAATCCATTATTGGAAAATTTTTAAGAATAAAATAAAATCTTAGTTCAGTTATGAACATTCTATGGGTGTTTTTTTTGTTCAGGTATGACGTGACACTGGGAGGAGGGGTAAAGGGTTTGCAGACCTGTTTACTATCAAACTCTTAAAATCTTACAATATTATCACAAAATCGTTCAATACCTTATATTTATAGAAAAAAAATAAACATACAGTTAGAGGCCGACCGAATTTCGGCTTCGGCTTCGGTTTCGGTGCCGAAAGTGGCCATATTATCACTTTCGGCCAAGTTTCGGTTTCGGCCGAAACTGAAAAGTTAAATTTCGGCTTAATTTCGGTTTCGGCCGAAAGAGAAAAGTTAACTTTCGGTTTTTCTTCGGTTTCGGCCGAAATTGACTTAGACTTTCGGCCATCTGGCCGAAAGTGACTAAGGTTTTCGGTCATTTAATACTCAGCGAAAGCGATATTTAACAACAAACCAAGCGACATTTAAGAACAAATTAAGCGATCTTTGAGAACAAACTAAACGATATTTAACAACAAACTAAGGGACATTTAAGAACAAACTAAACGATCTTTAAAACAAACTAAGCGATCTTTAAGAACAATCTAAGCGATCTTTAATAACAAACTAAACGATCTTATAGAACAAACTAAACGATTTTTAAGACCGAACTAAATGATCTTTACGAACAAAACACATGATTTTTAACAGTAAACTAAATGATTTATAAGAATAAACTAAGCGATTTTTAACAGAAAACTAAATGATCTTTAGAAACAAACTAAAAGATCTTTAAGAACAAACTAATAGATCTTAAGGAACAAAATTAATTATTTTTAAGAACAAACTAAGCGATCTTTATGAAAAAACTAAGCGATCTTCAACAACAAACTAAGCGATCTTTAACAACAAACTAACCGATCTTTATGAACAAACTAAAAGATCTTCAACAACAAACTAAATGATCGTTAAAAACAAACTCAACGATCTTTAACAACAAACTAAACGATCTTTAACAACAAACTAAACGATCTTTAACAACAAACTAAACGATCTTTAACAACACTCTAAACGATCTTTAACAACAAACTAAGCGATCTTTATGAACAAACTCATCGATCTTTAAGAAGAAACTAACCAATCAATAACAACCAACTAAATGATCTTTAAAAACAAATTAAGCGATCTTTTAGAACCACATTTTATAGAGACCCTGTTTTATATAAAAAAAAAATATTTTGCATTATTTCCCCCCCCCCCCCCCC
>CAXITT010000479.1:117887-130185 GCA_964033795.1 Lymnaea stagnalis | reverse complement strand
AAAGTATTCATTAGATCAAGGGTCTCAAACTCAAATCATGGGGGGAGGGGGGCACAGGAGGTAGTGTCTGAATGAGAGTGGGCCGCATCAAGTAATCCACAAAAAAGCGATTACAACTGTTACAATCTGCTCAACCTTTATAAATAACAATAAATCATTAAGGGTTCTCAAGAACTACTCACTGTTGCCAGAGACCTGGCATACAAAAATATATAGAAACATAAAAAAAAAAAAATCAGAATTAGACTAGTCGGTGAGATTCGACTGAAACCGTCGCGGAGAGTCACGTTATAGATATGAGAATGGGGGAAACGAGCCGGCGCATTTACACTAAACTTTTCTGTCACGGGCCGCAAAATATCGTCTTGCGGGTCACAAATGGCTCGCGGGCCGCGAGTTTGAGACCCTTATATTAGATGTTTATTTATTAATATTCACAATTATCTCATTTTTTATAAAAATAATGTAAATATTTATACTTTCTCATATCATTTTCGATCAATGCAGAATGTATGCGGGAACGAATTTCAAAATATCTTAATATTTCATTTTCGGTTTCGGCTTCGGCTTCGGTTTCGGCCGAAATTCATTTTTAACTTTCGGCCTTTTTTCGGTTTCGGCCGAAAGTCATTTTTAAACTTTCGGCATTTTTTCGGTTTCGGCCGAAATTCATTTTAAACTTTCGGCCTATTTTCGGCTTCGGCCGAAATCAGAAAACCACTTTCGGTCGGTCTCTACATACAGTGTGCATGTTAACACCTCAAAATCGTACATTGTACGCCAAAGTCGTAAGAGTAAACAGGTCTGGGTTTGTGACACTTCGTGACAGGGGGGAGGGGGATCTTAAATTTATTTATTTTTTTTGTTACGTAATTTGCGAATGATCCATTACATAAAGGATCATAAACACATATTTTTTTTTGTTTTAAATTTAAAAAAATAGATATAATAAATATGGATTAAAAATTATTACTGTTAATACTGGTTTGAAAAATATAAATAAGTTGAAAAATCAAATCTGGACTTAAGTTAAAATGGTTTAATAAAAGCTTTATTTATTATTTTTTATTACTTTTTTTTTAAACTTTAAATTATCTTTATTTTTGTATTAACGAAATGTTTATAGATAGAATTACACTTTCCTTTTAAAATAAAGACACATAAATAAAGGTAAAAAATTCCTTTTAGCCATCTTTTGACCAATGTTGCCAAGTATGTGGTCTTTTTGCGTGACGTCCCAGGGCTGCATTATTTGACATTTAAAAAAAACATATTTAACACATTAATCCAAATTAACGTCTCACTACAAACTTACGTCTCAATACAAACTTAAGTCTCACTACAAACTAACGTCGTACTACAAACTTACGTCTCACCAGAAACCAAAATCTCACTACAAACTTACGTCTCATTATAAACTTACGTCTCACTACAAACTTACGTCTCATTACAAACTTACGTCTCACTACAAACCATCGTCTCACTACAAACCAACGTCTCACTACAAACTACGTCTCACTAAACACTTACGTCTCACTACAAACCAACGTCTCACTACAAACTTACGTCTCACTACAAACTTAAGTCTCACTACAAGCCAATGTCTCACTACAAATTAACGTCTCACTACAAACTAACGTTTCACTAGAAACCAACGTCTCAATACAAACCAACGTCTCACAACAAACCAACGTCTCACTAAAACTAATCTCTCACTACAAACCAACGTCTCACTAAAACTAATCTCTCACTACAAACCAACGTCTCACTAAAACTAATCTCTCACTACAAACCAACGTCTCACTAAAACTAATCTCTCACTACAAACAAACGTCTCACTAAAACTAATCTCTCACTACAAACAAACGTCTCACTAAAACTAATCTCTCACTACAAACCAACGTCTCACTACAAACCATCGTCTCACAACAAACCAACGTCTCACTACAAACTTGCATCTCACTACAATCTAATGTCTCACTACAAGCTAACAACTCACTACAAACCAACGTCTCACTACAAACCAACGTGACACTACAAACTAAAGTCTCACTACAGACCATCATCTCACTACAAACCAATGTCTTACTACAAACCAAGTCTCACTAAAAACTTACGTCTCACTACAAACCAACGTCTCACTAAAAACTTACGTCTCACTAAAAACTTACGTCTCACTACAAACCACCGTCTCACTACAAACCATTGTCTCACAACAAACCAACGTCTCATTACAAACTTACATCTCACTACAAACTAATGTCTCACTACAAGCTAACATCTCACTACAAACCTACGTCTCACTACAAATTAACGTCTCACTACAAACCAACGTCTCACTACAAACCAACGTCTCACTACAAACCAACGTCTCACTACAAACCATCGTCTCACTACAAACGATCGTCTCAATACAAACTTATGTCTCACTCAAACCATCGTCTCACTACAAACCATCGTCTCACTACAAAATTACGTCTCACTACAAACCATCGTCTAACTACAAACCATCGTCTCCCTACAAACCATTGTCTAACTACAAACCATCGTTTCACCACAAATCAACGTCTCACTACAAACCAACGTCTCACTACAAACCATTGTCTCACTACAAACCATCGTCTCACGACAAACCACCGTCTCACTACAAACCAATCGTCTCACTACAAACCATCGTCTCACTACAAACCATCGTCTCCCTACAAACCATTGTCTAACTACAAACCATCGTTTCACCACAAATCAACGTCTCACTACAAACCAACGTCTCACTACAAACCATTGTCTCACTACAAACCATCGTCTCACTACAAACCACCGTCTCACTACAAACCATCGTCTCACTACAAACCATCGTCTCACTTCAAACCAACGTCTCATTACAAACTAACGTCTTACTACAAACCTCCACATTTCAGATGTCTCGCCCTATGCCCTATGTCTTTTCTATTAAAGAAAAAAACAACAACTTGTGATTAGAACTTACTGCTCTACGTGACGTAATTCTCAGCACGTCAAAGTTGTTGCCTGGGTGACGGGTCAAGAAGAGGGCCGTAGGGAACATTGACTTGTAAAAGTAATAGAGATACGAGGCGAAATGAACTTGGCATAGGAAGTTTAGAGAGAAATAGAAAGAGAGACAGGCAGAATGAGACAACGGGAGAAAGACCGGTGGATAGAGAGAAATATGGGAAAGCGGAAGGATTTTCATAGGGGTGAGACACAGAGTGAGAGAAAAAGAGAGAGCGCGGAAATGAAATATGGTCTGAAAAAGATCTACAGCATGTAAGAATCTTTGTATGGTAGAGTCTTAAGGGGAGGATTGCATTCCGGTTGAAGCCAAGAGAAATTTCACACAGTGTCGTGGAAAACCTAAAGCGATGCAATACAACACACACAAAAAAGAGGACGTTTTTTTTGACCAAAAAACGTCGACTGAGTGAGTCTAAGCATTGCAAAGAGAGATATAATTAGATTGGCCGAGGAAGAGGTCTTATCATTAAATAGAGAACAGTGTTCGGCAAACCACGGCTCGCGAGCCGCATGCGGCTCTTTAGTGACCTGAGTGCGGCTCGGCCAGTCAGCCACAAATCGGTTTTTGACTCCGAAAACATGGTTATTGACAGGTTCTTGAAAAAGAAATTGGGCTCTTAAATTTTTTTTTTTTTTACTCGTCTTGCTGGTGATTTTTGGCTCTTTTGACTAATGAGTTTGTCGACCACTGGTCTAGATCATTGTTACCAGTTTGGGATGCAGTACGATCCGTAGTGCAATAGATTCGGGGCCCACTGAGTTTGATGTGTTCCGACGTTGAAGCTAAATATTTTAAAAGCGGATACCTTTCAAACTGAGTTTTGTATTCGAATGAGGATTAAGAGCTTATCTTGGAGACATGCGCGTTTAATAGAAGCGGTAAAATAACAGAGGGAGATACCATAATAAAATTAAAAAAAAAAAAATTATAATAATAATACATTTTATTACGGAACGACTTATCACAATGATCAAATTTAATTTAGTGGATTTACAAAATTGCAATGTATTTATGGAAAAGTGACTTCAGCGACTTTTATTTTATTTAGACTTTAGAATTTCGATGTTTTCACATTAGGTCGCCGTCAGTTGTATCGAGAATTAGATCGATGGTATTATGTTGAACTGTAAGTAAATTTATGGCTAGTGACCCCATGGTGCAAGCTCTAGCCAGTCCGACTCAATACCCTCGACACACACACAAATGGAAGCTATTAATAGACAGTGGTGATATAGAAGATGAAGTGAAAATTGAGTGCAGAAATTGGATTAAAATTATTTTTTTTAACAGAACGTTTAGAGGGTAGAAAAGAAAAAAAAGGGTCTGGCTTGGCTGATGAATGAAAATAGCGAAGGGACGATGCTAATGGTGCGCAAACGCCCTCTTTAAATGGTGCGCAATCGTCTCCGTGAGCTCGGAAACATGGAATCTGATTAGGCCCCGATTAGCGTTGGTTTGGCATTTCAATCTCACTGTGTCAAACATCTCGGCCCGAAGAAATCATCTCCAGCCAGCAATACAATAAAGAAAAGAAAAAAAAAAAGGAAGATGGGTTCTCAAACTCTGTTGATTTTGGCAACGCTTAGGTCGAGACATTGGTTCGCTTTACTGACTGGCGCCACGGAGCCTCGAATGTATGGGATCCGGCTAAGTGAGTTCACTCCACATAACTATTTACGTTATGTTAATAACATTTTTTGGATAACATATTATTAGTATAGCAAGTTTTTTTTTTTTTTTAAATGAGTTTATGGTTTAAGAATCAAATACAAGGCCGGCCTTATACTGATATCATTGACTATATTCTTTCTCCCCTCCTCCCAGGCTTTACTTCTCTAGACTCGCCTCTGCGTCAAAATAATGGCATATTAATCTCGTGAGAGAATTTCAGACGACTTTTGATCGCCGGAAGCCAAATCTGAATCGTTGAATGAATGATATATTTTAATAAACAATCAGGGTAAATCTGGAGGTACGAATTTGCGCTGGGCTCATTTGTTTAAATTGTATACTTTGCGCCGAACCGACTATATATAAATATGTATGTTTGTATGTTATGTATAACATTTTACACGATTTCCCCCTGCTTGAATTTGCTTGACCTAAATAAGATCCCTAGCAGACGGTAACGTTTGTTGTGGGCGTGGTTTAAATTCTCTTTGATGTATCTTGTTTACAACCACTGCCAATTACACATTGTGTAGTATGTCTCCTGGTATCTTGTCGAATCTTCTCGATAACCCGAGAAATGTAAACAACACGTCATAATTCTTTTCTGGAAGCGTCTTACGCTACATGTATGTAAGGGTTTGACAGATACGGAGATTCAGATAGATAATTATTAAATTTAGGAGTCGTTTATTTCTTTGTGTATTTGTGTGCTCATATGTGTTTATTTCACATTTCATCATTATTCATTGGCACATTATACGAACTGCGTTAACTGTGTACCGGTACAAGATCTACCATGCTGTAAGTTGATGATTTGTAATGATATTTCTTTTTCTTTTGTCATTACATTAATACTTAATAAATTTTATTAATTGTGACTAGCAGCTGTTTTGGGTGTCGTATCTTTAATATTGTTGACTCTATGGTATCGTCCTTTGTTAGGCACTGTTTACAACGAGCCAATTAAAATTAAAATAGGATATTAATTTCTCATATTAGAAGCCAGTGCGTAACAATGTATATAATATATTCTTTTTTTCAAGAAACGACCACCAGAAAATTAGAAACGTTGAAGTAAGATTTTGATTTGTAAGACTTGTTGTATAAAACTTTTACCCGAATCACACTCCCTATAGTGTTTCATTTTTGGTGTCTCAAAAACCATTGCGCCATTAGATAGCCAGCGTATGAAAAAGTAAGACATAGTTTCATTTCTACTTTTTCATAGACGGCCTTCCGGGTTTGAGAGTTCGGGAGATTTCAGAAAAAAAATTGCCCGCCCGTTACGTGAGCGAGACATCGAAAACGATCACGGACATCATCTCGTTCCACCGGAAGTGAGTCACGAGTGACATGGACAGATTTTCCAACAGACCGGTCTCAATGCAACCTTCTCTGACGATCACAATTTTTTTTTTTTTAATTTGCGCAAAGACATCGTAAATAAATAAGGAGGTCGCTGAAAGTGCTTCTATTTATTGCACGGACTGGCACCTTTTTCCGTTTTGAGTGCAGGATCGCATTTTTTTTAAAATTGTTATGAGCCAATCAAATTGAGAGTTTGCATTTTGTCACAATCTATTGGTGTTTACAACGTTTGCTCTCTCACTTATTTACGTGCAGCAACTTTCTTTATCGTCCTAGTTTCTCAAAAATGTAGGCCAGCGTCAAATTTGTGAAGTAATAAGCAAGGAAAAATTGTATGAAATAAACATGAAAGCAGAATAAATTCAGTTCAAATAAGATCCATTTTGAATAAGCGTAGAGCTACGCGTCAAAATATCTATGTTTTAAATAGTAGTTAAGGCATTTAACATCCACGTCAAATCTCCGGCAGCTATTTTCCAAGAAGCGATACACTTGAGGAAAAAAATAATGAAAAAAAATATATATATTTCTGCTTAACTCCATTTTCTTAGAAAATAGTTGCACGTTCAGAGTGACCTTCGTGAATGGATTGACTTGGCGAGCAAGCAGTAACGCATCACGTCAACTATAACGTTAATTTCTGTACTCATGAAAATGTCTCGCCCATTGGTACCAACCATTCGCTGATGTCTGAAATACACTCTGCTAGCCCAAGAAACCTTGCTGCAATTCATTGACATGTAGAAGTAGCCAGCTCGATCCATTTAAAAAAAAAATCGCTTATTTATGAATAAATCGAAGGTTAAAAATGCAGGCTTGCTTTTAAACTGCGTCTACGGAACTCCAACACGTTAATAAACCCAGCACTACCCATTACCAGTAGTTGATGTCTTGACATGTAGTTGTGTGAACGCAATTTTTTTTTCTTCTTCTTCTTCTTTACTGCCGGGGACTGCATCATCACTAGAGAGCACTCTGATCGAATCAACACAGAGGCGATATATTTTTTTGTGACGGTTCCTGAGCCTAGGTTGTTGGGGTTTTTTTTTTATGTGCTGTCTGCAAGAGCAAGATTATGGTGTCGGTTTTTTAAAGCGACTGTCTATTTCTAGCGAGCGATACTATTTCTCCGTCTGAATCTTGGCATGAGGGCAGGCACTCGGATAGAGGGGTTTAGCAGAAGTTGTATTCTGATGTTAATCAAATGCAGGAGTGATAGACTGTGGCATTCGGGTAGGGGGATTTACCTTATAACTTTTTTGGGGGGGACAGAATTCTATTCCTGCTGTTCAATACAAAAAGAAAAGTAAAAAAAAGAAAATCTAAATCAAAGACTATAAAAAATGGGAATCACCCTAGAGTGCTCCAGAGCAGCGTTTCCCAAACTGTTAAGTTTCACGGACCGGTGGACAAGTTTCGAAACTGCACCAGGGACCGGTGCCAGATTTATTAATTACATTTTCTTTCTATTTAAAACATCAATATTCATGCTCTCTGGACCGGTAACGTAAGGCTTGCGGACCGGTGCCGGTTTGGGGAACGCTGCTCTAGAGTCTTGAGTGCCCTAGGCTCTTGAGCGCTCTACAGTCTTAAGTGCCCTATAGTTTTAAGTGCGCCAGAGTTTAGAATGTCCTAGACTTTAGACAGACCTAGAGTCTTCAGTGTCCTAGAGTCTCAAATGCCTCAGAATTTTGATTTCCCTGCACTCTTGAGTGCCATAGACTCTTGAGTGCCCTAGACTCTTGAGTGCCCTACAGTCTTGAGTGCCCTACAGTTTAGAGTGCCCTAGAGTTTAAACTGCCCAAACTTTTAGACTGCCTTAGAGTATTGAGTGCTCTGCAGTCTTGAGTGCTCTGGAGTTTAGAGTGTCCTAGAGTTGATATTGCCCTCGAGTTTTGAGTGCCCTAGACACACACAAAAAAGTGACCACCAATGCATTTGAGTGAATTATTTATATTATTTGCGCGTTCTCTGGGTGGCTTTGGCTTGATGGTGATGTAAGAGGAAATATTGTATGGCGGTATGGTGGGGAACGGAGAGAGGTGTCGCAGCTGCCAGGTCAGAGTAGGGGAGGGTGTAACCTCTAAGTTAAAATAAGCATCTCTTCTTTCATGAATGTATCCAGTGTATGGGCCGGGGAGTTCATCGGACGCTTATACTCTCTAAGTCACCCAGATGTGTTACAATCTTGATATTCGTCAACACGTTATATTAAATCCACTTCGGTTCCCTCTGGGCAATTTGTGGGCGTGAACGTAATGTGTAAGCGTGATCACGCGGTGAATACTTAATCTGATTCGAGCGTTCAAATAGAAACCGTACATGGCTTTTTAAATATTTATTGGCATTGTGCATTTCTGATATACTCGATGTGCTCACGGTACCATCTTGGGGATAGTACTATATACAAAAAAATAATTCAGTAACACTTAATTCGTGTGTGTGTGTGGGGGGGGGAGATGGAATGGTGACTAGAAAGAAACTTGTTTGGTCCTCCAAACAAATTTGGTAACCACGGCGACCAATCTGGTAATGTTAAACTCTTCAAAGTTATTTGCTGATCATTGCGAACCAATTGTTTAATAGCACCCAAATAAAAGAGAATCTGCTAACCAATATAATATGTTTTACATTTTTCTATACGTATTTTTAACACCCTGGAAAACTTTAAAAAAAAAACAAAAAACAAACAAACAAAAAAACAACCAAAAAACAACCCTTGTCATCACTGCTGCTGGTACTGTTGCTGCTATACCGATGTTGTTGCTATTCTGTTGTTGTTGGTGGTGGTGGTGTTGTTACTGGTGCAAATAAATAACAGGGGTTTGTCATCTAATGGCGGAAATCTATTAATAGAACATCCGGGCCATCCGTCTGGCCAATGTCATTAAGATTTAATCAAACATATTGGTATTCCATTCGGCCGATCCCTCAACAGCTGTTCGGTACGTCTACGTTAATGTGAGCCAGCGTAGTGGGTCTTAGCCTAGACGAAAGCGTGTTTAAAACACAAATTTACGTACAATTTTACCCAAAAGTATGGTTACTGCTATGTATATATATGCGAAAATCCATTGTTAGAAGCTATGTTTGACGAAAATTGTGTCTAAAAATAGTAACATTGCGTAACGCAATTGACAAACACTACGACAATAATGTCAACTACCAATAACCCATCAAATACAGACAACAATCGTATTCCTAGATGTGAGCAAATAGTAGGCCCTACTTGAAGGTAAAAACACACCACGATAGTGCTCTCTTATATGTACAAACAGCTGGGGGGGGGGTGGGGGGAATCCAACGCAAACTCTTTGCGCCTGTAGATTACTCTGTCCACAGTACCTTCATTTGCCTTTCTGTTGGGTATGGCGCGTAAGTTGTCAATCAGCGGTGGGTACCGAATGTGTTGTTGCTTTTCTTTTTTTTTTGGTGTGCATTTGGCACGTACGACGAGGGAAGCGGCGAAGGAGAGCGCATCACGGTGTGCAATGAAAGCGATAAATCCGGGAATTATTTTATAAGATGTTGTTCAAAGAATAGAATGTTTTCAAATAAAATTCGATATCCAAAATCGGAACTGTGACCCCCTGATATTACACTACACACACTCACTGACATACACACTCACGTGCGCGCGAGAGCACGTCCGTGATTTCTTCATTTCCAATTGCAGACGATGAACCGATAGATCGTTTGTTAGAGTTGTTTCCGGTTCCGGGGATATTTGTCCCGATTGGTAGAACTACCCGTTGTGGCGGGGGCCCCCGCAGATAAGAGCCTCGTTTTGATCCAGGGATGCGGTCGTCTCGTGGACTTGCCGATGCCATAATCATGATGAAGTGGGATGATTTCCTTAGGATGAATTACACAAAATGGTTTTTTGCTTGGTTACGGAATACGCAGCAACGGCGCTCTGTTTGGAGAGTGTAGTCATTTCTGTTGGCAAACACCAGAAAAAAATCAGTCAAGGACGATGAAGTTATGAGTGAATTTAGGGAAAACTGGATCCCAAATTGTTTTCGATGAATACATCTTTTAACGGAAACACTTTATACACATATTTAAAGATGCATGCATATTTATTTTTTTTATTTTTTTTTTTAAATACGTCTTACAAGCGTTCAAGTCATGAGTGAATTTAGGGAACAGTGGATCCCAAACTTTTGTCCATGAATACATTTTTTAACGAAAACACTTTATACACATATTTAAAGATGCATGTATATTTGTTGTTGTTTTTTAAATTAATAAGACACGAACAAATTGTGTTAATATAACAATATAAGTTACGTTTTAATAATAATTATAGATTATACACAAGTAAATGTTTCGGCACATGCCTTCATCAGTACAAACAAACCAAAACACATTTAAAATAAGTATAAATTAAATTGTATAACTTATATTGTTATATTCACACAATTTGTTCCCGTCTTATTAATCTATTTTAAAACTTTATTGCAGTTCAACACTTTTTATAATTGTTTTTTTTTTAAAAGACGTCTTGCAAGCGTTTGCGTCACCAGAAACTCGGCGGAATAAGCGATGAGAGTTTTTGTTTTTTTTACAGGTCAAATATATTACGTCAATTAACGACAGGAAAAACAAACAACGGGACTCGGTTTTCTATACATTGCACAACACGTTACAACGCTAGGCAATGAGTGGTATACATTTTAGACACGACGAGTTAAAATCTAACGAGTTAAAAAGAAAACCGCAAGGCTGTGAGCGTAGATACAAGCCAAGGACAAGTACCCGTAGTAAGGACAGTTATTATAAGACCTAATCTTGATAAGGCTGTGAGCGTAGATACAAGCCAAGGACAAGTACCCGTAGTAAGGACAGTTATTATAAGACCTAATCTTGATAAGGCTGTGAGCGTAGATACAAGCCAAGGACAAGTAGCCGTAGTAAGGACAGTTATTATAAGACCTAATCTTGATAAGGCTGTGAGCGTAGATACAAGCCAAGGACAAGTAGCCGTAGTAAGGACAGTTATTATAAGACCTAATCTTGACAAGGCTGTGAGCGTAGATACAAGCCAAGGACAAGTAGCCGTAGTAAGGACAGTTATTATAAGACCTAATCTTGACAAGGCTGTGAGCGTAGATACAAGCCAAGGACAAGTAGCCGTAGTAAGGACAGTTATTATAAGACCTAATCTTGACAAGGCTGTGAGCGTAGATACAAGCCAAGGACAAGTAGCCGTAGTAAGGACAGTTATTATAAGACCTAATCTTGACAAGGCTGTGAGCGTAGATACAAGCCAAGGACAAGTAGCCGTAGTAAGGACAGTTATTATAAGACCTAATCTTGACAAGGCTGTGAGCGTAGATACAAGCCAAGGACAAGTAGCCGTAGTAAGGACAGTTATTATAAGACCTAATCTTGATAAGGCTGTGAGCGTAGATACAAGCCAAGGACAAGTAGCCGTAGTAAGGACAGTTATTATAAGACCTAATCTTGATAAGGCTGTGAGCGTAGATACAAGCCAAGGACAAGTAGCCGTAGTAAGGACAGTTATTATAAGACCAAATCTTGATCAATTCGCACCATCCTTGTTAACCAATGAAGGACTGCCGTTCAAGCTTTTGTCAAATCCCAACTTCCACCAATATCAATGGCGAACATTTAAGTTGTTAAACAAGTTCCTATTTCTTGTCGTTTTTTTTTTTTTTTAATTTGTTCTGACTGCTGGGGGAGGCTTTCTGTCGAAACGTTCTTCTCTTTACTGTCCTGTCTTTCGATTCAAGCCTCCGCATACCGTGTTCTGCTATTTCCACCATTGTTAAATTTTGATGCTTATATCGGATCAAGTTATCAAGAAAGATTTGTTTTAACTAAAAGAAAGATTACTACTGTTACCTTTACATATTGTAAAGTTTGTAAGTTTGTATAAAGCGTTTTATTATTATTTTTTTTTTTAAACAACGTAGGTTTGTTTGGCAATTTGATAACGGGGAAAAGAAATCTGCGCTCTGATAAACTCTAATTCACGCTCTCGTTTCATGTCTATTCACCGTTCACATCTACGCACGTCCAAATATTTGGAATCATTAATATATTTTAAATTGTTAAAACAACATTGCTCAAGTAAAACATTACAAGTCCAGCGGTATTGTGTTACAACATTCTTGAGTCAGTTTGAACGAATTTTTTTTTTTTTTTTTTTTTTTTTTTTTTTTTTTTTTTTTTTTTTTTTTTTGTCTGTTTATCTTT
>CAXITT010000479.1:82131-103228 GCA_964033795.1 Lymnaea stagnalis | reverse complement strand
CGTTCCAAACCTACTAACCATTCCAAACCAGCTAACCGTTCCAAACCTACTAACCATTCCAAACCAGCTAACCGTTCCAAACCTACTAACCATTCCAAACCAGCTAACCGTTCCAAACCTACTAACCATTCCAAACCAGCTAACCGTTCCAAACCTACTAACCATTCCAAACCAGCCAACCGTTCCAAACCTACTAACCATTCCAAACCAGCTAACCGTTCCAAACCTACTAACCATTCCAAACCAGCTAACCGTTCCAAACCTACTAACCATTCCAAACCAGCTAACCTTTCCAAACCTACTAACCATTCCAAACCAGCTAACCGTTCCAAACCTACTAACCATTTAGAAACCAGCTAACCGTTCCAAACCAGCGAACCATTGGCCGTAAAGAGTTTTAACTCCTCGCCTTTGTCAAATTATTATTTTTTTTTTTAAATTTGAAAGTTAACACCTTTGACGGACATGATAAGAATCGAAAATTAAAATGTGCTATCGCTGTGCCGGGTGAAAGGTCCATCATATCAAATGGCGTACCTTGATTAAATCTCGCCGGGGGCGAACTTCCAGAAATGGCACCCCAACACACACACACATACATACGTCATTTTTTATATTGTTTTTATATTAACACCATAATTGCCGACCCGGGGCCGTCGCACTCTTGGCACCTTTCAGGTAGACCACTGCATGATTGACATCACGACTAAAGTATTTTGGGCAGAAATAAATTCTTCTTTCTACAAAAAAAAAAAAAAGGAAAAATGAAAAAAAATACAACACATTTTTTCTTTACGACACAAAATTATTTTAACTAGAGTTTAACCAGATGCAGTTTATTATTTACACCGGGTCCGGGTATTTTGAGCAGATATCCGGTGAGTCCAAGGGATACAAAAGAAAAAGGGATAAATTCTTATCTTTATAATATATGCTGAAATTTGAATAAATAACCCTACGGATAGTCCAACAGACAGTCCTAAAGACAGCCCTACAGACAGTCCTACAGACAGCCCTACAGACAGCCCTACAGACAGCCCTACAGATAGTCCTACAGACAGCCCTACAGACAATCCTACAGACAGCCCTACAGACAGCCCTACAGACAGTCCTACAGACAGCCATACAGACAGCCCTACAGACAGCCCTACAGACAGTCCTACAGACAGCCCTACAGACAGTCCTACAGACAGACATACAGACAGCCCTACAGACAGTCCTACAGACAGCCCTACAGACAGCCCTACAGACAGCCCTACAGACAGTCCTACAGACAGCCCTACAGACAGTCCTACAGACAGCCCTACAGACAGCCCTACAGACAGCCCTACAGACAGTCCTACAGACAGCCCTACAGACCGCCCTACAGACAGCCCTACATACAGACAGCCATACAGACAGACCTACAGACAGCCCTACAGACAGTCATACAGACAGCCCTACAGACAGTCCTACAGACAGCCCTACAGACAGCCCTACAGACAGCCCTACAGACAGTCCTACAGACAGTCCTACAGACAGCCCTACAGACAGCCCTACAGATAGTCCTACCGAGAGTCCTCCACAACACCCATGGCTCTTTATTGATCAATTTAATAGTCTCCTCCCCCTAAATAAATTTGTTTTACCTGAATTCATACGTCACGCATGACAGCTTTCGTTTTTCACTCTGTACTATTAATAAAAAAAAAACATGAAGGGTGGTTTCGAAAACGAAGCAGGACACACCAGAAGCAATATATATAAGATCAAGTATAACCATAGACTTATCACATTATAGGCATGGTATGCCCTTTAAAACCATGATTATTCTGTTTTATTTTTATTATATTTTCAAAAATCTTAATTTTTAAATTGCACTTTTTTTTAAAGGATGCCTTTGTAGAAGAAAAGGTGCACACTGCCGCACTAGACTTTGCACTAATTAGCACCGTTTAGCAGATTATTTCAAAGAAGCTGTTGTTTTGCTTTGAGGCTGCAAAGCTGAACAAAATATGTGTTTGGTTTTTTTAAATGTATTAGGAAAGATCTTTTCGTTAAAATGTTTGGGTGTTTTTGGTTTTGTCTTTTTTTGTTTTCCCATATCCCAAACAACTTACAAAACGATATGTTCAATTAGTTTCCTTGCTATATATCCCACGCAGTGGTGAATCTAGTGCAGCGTGTTCCCAACCAGTGGCTCGAAAGTCCCCGTGCACAAGGGGTCGCTTAAGACCACCGGAAAACAGATACCGATGGAAGTAACAACGAAAATAATTAGTATGGCTGGGGGGGGGGGGGGGGGGGGGGGGGGGGGGGGGGGATCACGTGACACGAGGCACTGTCTTAAAGGGTCGCGGCATTAGGAAGGTTTAGAACCACTGATCGAGTGTATATGTTACACACGAGCGGACCTTCATTTTTGCCGCGCCTCAGTAGTAAGTACAACAAAACATACATAATCCTTATAACAATTTAAGCCATTACTAAGTATGTGAAGTTGACAGAAAATCGTGCGCCAATAAGTTCTCCTCCCCCCCCCTCCCCTCCACCCACATTTTGGGGCTGCACGCCTTTTCCAATCCTCTCATCTTACTCCCGTGATATCATTAGCATCCACCCTATTCCTTTGTATTATCGAACTAAACATATTTCATTTGAGCAAACCTTTATTTTTCAACCTGGTCAAACAATGGCCTGTTACTTACAGCGTTTCCCAAACCTATTGTTGTTGTTGTTTTTCCGGTACCCGGTATTAAACCGTTTTTTTGTTTTTTTTTAATTTTATTTTTTTTCTGTGACACGGTAATTTTGATTTCGTGGCCCGGTACCGGGTCGTGACCCGACATATTTTTTTTTTGTTGAAAACGTTGGTCCATCCCAGTGTTCGGAAAATCGCGACTTGCGAGCCTCATGCGGCTCTTTAGCGACCTGAGTGCGTCTCGGCCACAAATCGGTTTTAAATCCGCAAAACAGGGTTCTTGAACAGGAATTCGGCACTCAAAATTTGTTAACTGTCCCCTAGCTGATTTTTTTGGGCTCTTTTGACTGATGAGTTTGCCGACCACTGGTATATCCCAAATTTAATAGACTAAAATACCCCGATAAACATATGTAGTATTTTTTATTTCCCCCTCCCCCCACCCCCTCACACACACTTTCTTTATTATATGTGGGCGTAAGGTTTTGACATTTTGGAAAACAAATTGCGCTACGTGGTCGACGAAGATAGACAAAGTTCATTTCAAGTGAAATATAAAGCTATCCTTTATATCAAAAATAATAACAATAAAAAAAAAATGATTTATCAAGAAAGGTGTTTACCTTTCTACTCAGACTGGAAAAGTGTTTTATGACTTTTCTGATGACTTGCGCTTGTCGTTAAAGGAATTATCGTAAGTTTTCTGGAAAAACCCGGTGAGTGTTAAGTCGGTCGTTGTCGGTCGTGTAATCCTCCCACGCACTTCTGGACTTTTGGGTTTAATGGTTGATGAAACGAGTGCAACTTTCTTCGTGAAAAAATGACTTTTTTTTTTTTTAATGACCTGGTTTGTGAAAAATAGTGTACTCGTAGCGGTTGGGGTGGGGGGGGGGAACGGAAAATGTGAACATTCTCAAGGAATCCACGGACAGTGCACACCTACGGGCAGTGCTTACCCACGGACAGTGCATACCTACGAGTAGTGCATACCTACAGGAAGTGCATACCCACGAGCAGTGCATACCTACGAGCAGTGCATACCTACGAGCAGTGCTTACCTACGGGCAGTGCATACCTACGGGCAGTGCTTACCTACGGGCAGTGCATACCTACGGGCAGTGCATACCTACGAGCAGTGCTTACCTACGGGCAGTGCATACATACGGGCAGTGCATACCTAGGGGAAGTGCATACCCACGGGCAGTGCATACCTAGGGGAAGTGCATACCCACGGGCAGTGCATACATACGGGCAGTGCATACCTAGGGGAAGTGCATACCCACGGGCAGTGCATACGTACGGGCAGTGCATACCTAGGGGAAGTGCATACCCACGGGCAGTGCATACCTACGAGCAGTGCATACCTACGAGAAGTGCATACCCACGGGCAGTGCATACCTACGAGCAGTGCATACCTACGAGAAGTGCATACCCACGGGCAGCGGGGAAGACCTGGCCTTTTGTGGTAGCTGAAGGGACTCCACTCTCTTTTTCTTTATCATTGTCTCTCTCTTTCTCTCACTCTCTCTCTCACTCTCTCTCTTTCTCTCTTTCTCTCTCTCTTTCTCTCTTTCTTACTCTCATTCTCTCTTTGTCTCTCTCTCTTACCTCTCTCTCTATCTCTCTCATTTCTCTTATTCTCTCTCTCCTCTCTCTTTCTCTCTCTCTCTATTTCTTTATAGCTCTCTCTCTCTCTCTCTCTCTCTCTCTCTCTCTCTCTCTCTTTTTTTTTTTTTTTTTTTTTTTTTTTTTTTTTTTTTATTTTTTTTTCTCTCTCTCTCTCTCTCTTTTCTCTTTTTCTTTCTCTCCTCTCTCTTTCTCTCTCTCTCTCTTTCTTTTTATCTCTCTCTCTCTCTCTCTCTCTCTCTCTCTCTCTCTCTCTCTCATGTTTTTTTTTTTATTTATCTAATGTACTGTTTCTATGCTTTTCATAATTTCTCTATGAATCCACTTCTCTGACTTGGATATCTCTTTAGCAAACCTTTGCAAATTACTCTCTGTATTACAGATTTTTAAAACAAATGAATCTTCCTCCTTAACGTGTTTAAGTGTATTACTAGCCTGTCGCCGTGTCCCTGTCTTTATTAACTGACCAGGTCTATTTACGTGTGTCCGTCTCTTTAACTGACCTGGTCTATTTACGTGTGTCCCTCTCATTAACTGTCCTTCTCTATTTACGTGTGTCCCTCTCATTTAACTAACCTTATCTATTTACATGTGTCCCTCTCTTTAACTGACCTGGTCTATTTACGTGTGTCCCTCTCTTTAACTGACCTGATCTACTTACGTGTGTCCCTCTCATTAACTGACCTGGTCTATTTACGTGTGTCCCTCTCTTTAACTGACCTGATCTACTTACGTGTGTCCCTCTCATTAACTGACCTGATCTACTTACGTGTGTCCCTCTCTTTAACTGACCTGGTCTATTTACGTGTGTCCCTTTCTCTTATTAAGGACACGCTCTTATTCTCCTTCCGGGTTTTAACTTCTTTGTTTAGCTCATGCATTCCTTCCTTTCTTCTTTCTTCCTCACTCTTTTCCTTTCTCTCACTTCCCCAACTCTCTCTCTCTCTCTCTCTCTTTCTTTTTCTTTCTTACTTTCTTTCTTTCTCTCTCTCTTTTTTTTTTTTTTTTGTTTTTTTTTTTTTTCTCTCTATTTCTCTTTTTTTCTCTCTTTCTTTTTTTTTTTATTTTTTTTTTTCTTTCCTACTTTTTTTATTTTTTTTTTTTTTTTTTTTTTTTTTGTTGAAAAAATGAGTCATCAGAAGAACCAGGCCTTGCCGCCAATTTTCGAATAAATAATATTCAAAGCAAAACTCTGTTCCAAAAATGGCACAAAAGAGGAGACAAGACCTCGTTGTTTCCCTTTAAAATGACATGATATTTTTTGACACATTTTATTGAATAAATTTATTTAATAATTAACACTTGTTTCAATCTTTACTTGTATAATTTTAAATATTCTCTCAAATATCACGGGTCNATTGCATGCCTGTTTCCCCCCCCCCCCCCCCCCCCCCAACAACTCAATATGTGATGACGAATTTTTTTACATAGCTTTTAATAAGTGTCTGGTCCATGGTCACGTGGTGTGGCGGCTGAAGACCAACGGGGGGCGGTCTGGATCCACTCAGAGCTTCTACCGTCAGAGTGGCCGGGCGGGGGGTGGGGGGTGGGGGAATCAATCAGTGAGTGGTTAGCTTGAGTGATGAGTGTGTGGTAATGCATGATGGGTCGATGGATGGATGGTTCGGCGGATGGGTTGGATAGTTGAAGGAATGAATGAATGACCGAATAGATATATGAATTCATAAGCAGATGAGCTAATGGATTGATTACTGGGTGGATTGATGAAGGGAAGGATTATTGGATGAATGAATAGATGAAGAAATAGATGTGTAAATTTATGGATGACTCTTCGGGTGGTAGAATGGGTGGCTAGAGGAGTCAGAAGAAAGCAAGTGTTTAAAATTATGTGGTTATCTTCCAATGGATGGATACGGACAGCTTGCTTACCTTGGATGGATGTTGACAGCTTCCTTACCTTGGATGGATTCAAACAGCTTTCTTACCTTGGATGGATTCAAACAGCTTTCTTACCTTGGATGGATTCGGACAGCTTTCTTACCTTGGATGGATTCAAACAGCTTTCTTACCTTGGATGGATTTGGACAGCTTGCTTACCTTGGATGGATGTGGACAGCTTTCTTACCTTGGATGGATTTTCGACAGCTTTCTTACCTTGGATGGATTTGGACAGCTTTCTTACCTTGGATGGATTTGGACAGCTTTCTTACCTTGGATGGATTCAAACAGCTTTCTTACCTTGGATGGATTCGGACAGCTTTCTTACCCGACCTGTGAGCTATAAAATGCTCTCAGTGTTAAAGTGAAAACACGTCCCACCCCCCCCCCCCCCCCACTTGTTCGGGGTCGAACGACTCTCACACAGGAATCGCCTAACACCATCGGTAAACG
The DNA here is from genome assembly GCA_964033795.1 of Lymnaea stagnalis. Taxonomy (NCBI): domain Eukaryota; kingdom Metazoa; phylum Mollusca; class Gastropoda; family Lymnaeidae; genus Lymnaea; species Lymnaea stagnalis. The sequence goes on along the minus strand of CAXITT010000479.1, from coordinate 96,570 downwards.
ACATATTTGTGAAGTAGCCGCGAAAATAATTTTATGGTGGGGGGGGGCGGGAGGGGGAAGGGGGAGGAGGTTCACCACAACATGTTGAACTGTATTGAAAGTTCGCGGCATTAGGAAGGTTGAGAACCTCTTCCTCTAAACAAACAGTGAGACTGTTGCAGCGGAGACTGGTTTGTAGATTCTGATGTTAGAAACATGTTGAAACTTCCTCTCAAAAAAATGTGTAAACCACAAAACATCACTCATTTATGTGATCTCTTATCTATTAATAAAAGATGAACTTTCGGGCTGGTTACGGCTAGGGTTATATCCACCCAGTGGACACAGAATGTATGCCGTTGTGATCTTGATTCTTGATGTGTGATTCGGTGATGTTGGGAATTTTACAAAAAGATCAGTGCTTCTCAAACTTGGAAGTATAGCCGACTTGTTATAATTCCTCTTGACTTATTGATATTTTCCTTGAATGATTTTTTTTTTTTTATTTAATTTTCTAAACCATTTTTTAAAATTTTTTTTAACCGATTATTAATTATTAATTATTAATTATTAATTATTAATTATTAATTATTAATTATTAATTATTAATTATTAATTATTAATTATTAATTATTAATTATTAATTATTAATTATTAATTATTAATTATTAATTATTACGGACCTGTGCCGTTCAATGGAACTTCACTTTCATTCAGGATCCCTGCAATCGACGTGTCCATTTATGCACTTCGAATCCCACGAGAGCATGGAGTACTACGGAGTTGCTTTTTTGAGAACCTTGAAGAGGTGGTGCGTTATTTTTGTGTTTTTTTTTGTTTCTGTTTTTGTTTTGTTTTGTTTGTTTGTTTTGTGTGTGTTAAAAGCTGAGTGTGTTTCCAGGAGTGCTGGGAATGCGTGTCACCGTGTGCTGAAATTTACCTAAAGGCAAGTCAGGTAGGTTCAATGTTAGTTCACTTGCTGGACTGTTGCAATTCAAGCTTTGGTTGTTTTTGTTGTTTTTGTTGTTTTGTTTTTTTTGTGCATGAACTTGAAATCGCCCGGCTATGCTGTGAACTTCTCATCTACTCAAGTTTCTTGGGGAAAAAAAACCATGCATTCAAGCAACACACTTTATAGGAATCCAAATTAGTGCGAACGGCTGGGAATGTTATTTTGCGCGCCTATTTGAATACAGCGTTCAGCCATAAATACATATCGTATATGAAGAAAAAACATTATTAATAGATTTTTAAAATTATTCATAAACCAGTTTGTTTTGAGTGTATACAATAATATTTTCAAAGATTACTCTCCAACCCAAGAATACGCTCTACACCCAAAAGATAACGGCTCCACAAGATAACAAATAAGAGTAGACTTAAAGTCTTTAAGAGTAATTACATATCGAAATATGGTGTTGATATTTTTCCCCACACAGCTTGAATGCAATGCCGACTATAAAATCATAACAATTTTAAAAAAAAACTACTTCTAAAAATCACACCGACCAGATTTCTGACGTCAACTCTGGCAAAAGATGCGGGGATCCGTTTAGGAAAATTCTCTTTTTCTTCTCTTTGTGTTCAAATCTTTTTCTTCTCTTTGTGTTCAAATCTTTTTCTTCTCTTTGTGTTCAAATCTTTTTCTTCTCTTTGTGTTCAAATCTTTTTCTTCTCTTTGTGTTCAAATCTTTTTCTTCTCTTTGTGTTCAAATCTTTTTCTTCTCTTTGTGTTCAAATCTTTTTCTTCTCTTTGTGTTCAAATCTTTTTCTTCTCTTTGTGTTCAAATCTTTTTCTTCTCTTTGTTTTCAAATCTTTTTCTTCTCTTTGTGTTCAAATCTTTTCCTTCTCTTTGTGTTCAAATTTTTTTCTTCTCTTTGTGTTCAAATCTTTTTCTTCTTTTCTGAGATATTTTCTTTCAAGTTTATTTCGTTGTTTTCCAGGCGAATGTTGTTGTTTGTGAAGCGAGTTGTGTGGTTTGTGAAGCGAGTTGTGTGGTTTGTGAAGCGGGTTGTGTGGTTTGTAAAGCGGGTTTTGTTGTTTGTGGAACGGGTTTTGTTGTTTGTAAAGCGGGATTTGCTGTGAGAAAATGACTATCTCCCACTGGGTTATGTCTTAGAAACTTACCCAGCAGCAAAAGTATTATTTTACCCAGTAACAGAAGTGTTATTTTATCCAGTAACAGAACCGTTATTTTACCCAGTAGCAACAGTGTTATTTTACCCAGTAACAGAAGTGTTATTTTACCCAGTAACAGAAGTGTTATTTTACACAGTAACAAAAGGTTTATTTTACCCAGTAACAGAAATGTTATTTTACCCAGTAGCAAAAGTGTTATTTTACCAAGTCGCAAAAGTGTTATTTTACCCAGTAACAGAAGTATTATTTTACCCAGTAACAGAAGTGTTATTTTACCCAGTAACAGAAGTTTTATTTTACCCAGTAGCAAAAGTGTTATTTTACCCAGTAAAAAAGTGTTATTTTACCTAGTAACAGAAGTGTTATTTACCCAGTAGCAAAAGTGTTATTTTACTCAGTAACAAAAGTGTTATTCCGTTAACATTTTTGCAGAGTTATTAAATATGAATTTTATGTATTGTCTGCATTGTATCTTTTTGATGTATGATATGTATTGTATGAATTGTAAAGATTTCAAATAACATTTGTATTTTGTGTACCGTGTGCATTCTTCGTAAGTTTACTTAAGCATGCCTTGTACGCGTTCTGTGCTGGCACTGTTTGCAAGATTCAACCTGATGATGTATAGAGAGCTTAAAACAGTGTCATGGATAAGGTAAAAGGTATCTAAAGGTATCTAAAGATAGCTAAAGCTATCCAGGTTTTATGAAACAAGGTGCACAGAAGCTGTACGCAGGATTACAATGCTACCTTCTTGTTTTCACGGACACGGGCGGGAGAAGATCTTGCAGAGAGATGGCTGTATGCACGCGCCCAGATTACAATAATGTTATTATTTATAACACCAGACCGCACGTCCACCACCACCCCCACCCACCCGCCCCCACCCCCCGACGTTTCGTTCGTTTTCTCATATCTTGGTGAATGTAACGTTTTGCGCCGGCTGTCTACATGCGCCATCACCTTTTTTGGCCCCCGGGCCTGTTATCTCCGACACGTCTCGAGCATTGATTGCAGAGAGATGGCTGTATGCACGCGCCCAGATTACAATAATGTTATTATTTATAACACCAGACCGCACGTCCACCACCACCCCTACCCACCCGCCCCCACCCCCCGACGTTTCGTTTGTTTTCTCATATCTTGGTGAATGTAACGTTTTGCGCCGGCTGTCTACATGCGCCATCACCTTTTTTGGCCCCCGGGCCTGTTATCTCCGACACGTCTCGAGCATTGATATCAATCAGCGAGTGTACTGTTTGTTACAAATATTAATACGTCTTTCATCAGGATGTAATGGGGAAGGAAGGAGGGGGGGGGGTGGGGAAGAAGAAGAACAACCTGTCTCCATCTGTGCCTGGAAATGGTCGCAACTGTCATACATTTTTTTTTTTTAAGGAGAATTTCATGTGTTAATGGTAAGCTCAAATTAGAAATGAAATTTCATATATCATAAGAGCGATAAAATTATGTTCGAAATTCATCTGCTTCGCTCGAATTAAACACAAATTTAAAAAAACAAAAAACAAAAAAATATCTTAACCCTTTACTTACCATACAATGTATAACATTCAATCCTGTCTACCTCCCAGCTCCCCCACTATAAAATTGATAACATTCGACTCTTACTAACTTAAGCCCCGATGTAAAATTATTCTCCTATATAAAGCTCTTTCTTAAATTCCACCAGGCTGTATTTTACTCTGTATTCTGAATGCGTGAAACACCTCCACACTTCAATAGTCTTAAGCTTTTAGTGGTCACTCTGCCATGTCCTGAAGAGTCCATATGGAATATAAGCTTAACTATTTTATATCGATTTAAAAGTTTAAAGCATTCGTTGTATACGTCATTTAGTATCAGGTGTTGTTCCACACAACCCCCCCCCCTCCGGGCCCCCGCAGGTTCCCCCCAACCCCCGCATTTCACCTTGTATTCCTACTGTATTCAAACGTTGCGCTAAAATGGCGGCAGTCGTTCGTCTGTAAGTATCTAGATGAAAATCTCCCCCTATCTCTTTAATCTCGCCCCCCACCCCCCGGCAGCCCCCACCCCCCGGCAGCCCCCACAAACGACGTCCAATCTCTGGGATTATATGCCCTGATTTATCGCCTCACTAGGAGATTGATGCTAACAGACGCTTGTCTGTGACAGGGTATTGCTTGTCTGTGTCAAGGGCATCGGTTGTCTGTACCAGGGTATCGCTTGACTGTACTAGATTGTCTCTCGACTGTACTAGGGGCATCGCTTGTCTGTACTAGGGCATGGCTTGACTGTAATATGGCACTGCCTGACTGTACAAGGTTGTCTCTTGACTGTACTAGGGGCATCACTTGTCTGTACTAGGGCACGGCTTGACTGTAATATGACACTACGCGACTGTACAAAATTGTCTTTTGACTGTACTAGGGCACCGCTTGATTGTACTAGGGCGCCGCTTGTCTGTATCAATGCATAGCTCTCCAGTGCCAGTATATCGCAAATCTGTGCTAGGGTATCGGTGTCTGTGCCAGGGTATCGCGTGACTGTACCAGGGAGTCTCTCGGCTGTACTAGGGGCATCGCTTGTCTGTGCTAGGGCACCGCTTGACTGTACTAGGGCGCCGCTTATCTGTACTAGGGCGATCACTCACGCACTCCATCTGGTAACCGAATATTTGCGGGCGCCAAAGTTACAATTAAGTGGTAACGGAAATATCGTGAGGTCTCACTCAGCCGTCGTGTTTTCTCGACTCCGTGAACGCCCCTGAAAGATCGCTCTCATACTTACTTAACCAAGATGACGTCATTTAAATCTGACCATCTTATACGGAGATCAGCGGTTGTCATTGCAGACAGGTACATTTGGGGTATATAATAAAACAGCCCTGAAGTAGGAAGCTAGTAGCCAACTTGGCGTTGGATTGAAAACAAAATGGTGCGACTCCCACCGTGGGAGGGTAGAGGCAACACAAAAAAAAAATGGTGCGACTCCCACCGTGGGAGGGTAGAGGCAACACAAAAACAAAATGGTGCGACTCCCACCGTGGGAGGGTAGAGGCAACACAAAAACAAAATGGTGCAACTCCCACCGTGGGAGGGTAGAGGCAACACAAAAACAAAATGGTGCAACTCCCACCGTGGGAGGGTAGAGGCAACACAAAAACAAAATGGTGCGACTCCCACCGTGGGAGGGTAGAGGCAACACAAAAACAAAATGGTGCGACTCCCACCGTGGGAGGGTAGAGGCAACACAAAAAAAAAAAATGGTGCGACTCCCACCGTGGGAGGGTAGAGGCAACACAACAAAAACAATGGTTGAAGTCTTGTGCAGTTCTAGTTGCCGGAAGCGGCATATCGCGTCCTTCTCATGGCAGACGCAGGAGAAGCATCAGACTTCACCAGTTTATCAAAAATATTCAAACCATTTCAATTTACTTCGTAATAGTTTCGTCGGAGCGTTGTTTGTTACTGTGGTCACAAGTGGGTCATATAGCTGTACAAAATATTTTCACAACTGTCAACTACATTAAAAATGTATCACTTGAATTATTATTATTATTATTATTATTATTATTATTTTGTAATGAAAACTGCTCCAGAGAAGACTTTCAGCTCCCAGCCCTGACGAGGACACAAAAATAATGCCTGGGACTCGTGATCTTGTCACATAGCTCTCAACGAGAAATCAGGGCGTCAAGACGCCGTCCTGTTATATACCTCTCTTAACTCCGAATTATGACGTTAAGTTATAGGGTCGAGGCCTCGGGGGGATTGGAGGGGGGGGGGTTATATCTTACTTCATTAACAGGATTTTTTGTTGTTGTCAAAATACCTTCACGTCAATCTTGTTGTCAGAATTTTTATTAGTGACTTTGATGGTAGACTTTGTTAAGATTTCATGCTGAGCAAGATTTGAAACCTGGCTCTACAATGGGCGTAACAAGAGGGGGGGGGGCGGATAAGCGGTCGGTCCCCAATGGCACTTGTTCCTTTATATGGATGGGTTCCATTTACGGTCAACGGCATAGCATTTTTTTTTTTCATTGAAGGGGGCTGAAAACAAATCTTGGCCCCCTACCAAAGGCGTCCTTAATTTCTAGCTACGCCACTGGACTCTACGAAGAGTTAACGGGGAGAATTGTGAAATTCCCTGCCACATAACAGTGATGAAAAAAAATCAGGGAAACGTGAACCTGACTCGCATGCCTCTGTGGCTGTAAGTCTTGGCATTCTTGCCATGCAAGATCACGACAGACAACTGTCCGCTTTGGAAGGTCTAGGCATTCATAAAAGGGGTTGCCTTCTCTTCTTCACAAGATCGGCGAAGTTACTATGGCGACGCCCCCATCGACACGGACCTGCCATGTTCCAGATGCTTGGGGGGCGATTCGTTCTGCTTCACATCTCTGGGGAAGGAAAAGGTGAGCGTGTGCTATGGGTTTGGTGTTCATCGTTCTTGGTGTTTAAACAAAGCAGGGCAAGGGATGCTATAATGGATCTGACATAAGATCCGTTGTCAGATACATGTACTGGTTGTCAAATAAAATTTGAAATAAAATAATAAAAACCGTTATGTTTTTTGGTATATGTAATTATTTTGCATGAAATATAACATGATTACAAAACCCTAATTGACGTAACTTTGAATGTAAGCATTAACTGTAATCAAATGTAATTATTTTGTATGAAATATAACATGATTTCAAAACCCTAATTGACGTAACCTAGAACGTAAGAATTAACTGTAATCAAAGACATGGAACGAGTCTATGAAATATTTTGGGCATAGATTACAGAGTGCGTTGGCCCCATAAAACCAGTAAGATGTCTATGTAATCGAAAGTGGAATTTAAAATTAGAAAGCAGGGCGGCCCCGGGGGGGGATGGGGGAGGGCGCCCACGGTAACATTTGTGTGGAATAGGTCAGAGGTCGGCAAATCGTGGCTTGCGAGCCGCACGCAGCTCTTCTTTAGCGACCTGGGTGCGGTTTTGGCCAATCTAGCCACAAATCGGTTTTGATTCCGAAAAACATGGTTCTTGACAGGTTTCTTGACCAGTTCTTGAAAATAAAATTGGCTCTCAAAAATTTTTTAATCGTCCTGCTGCTGATTTATTCTGTTACTAATGAGTTTGCCGACCACTGGCATAGGCAGTTCTTCCAGGGAAATCCCATGATGTGACCGTGGAGTCGTGATCCGGTACAAGATGGTATATTCGTTGTCGATGTGTACCGGTATTATGTGGCCCACCTTGTACAATACAAGTATAATGCGGTACACAACAAAATATCATGCATGCCATTAGTCTGAAATTTAAATATCGTCAAATCTTACTCATTATTTCTCCTTGCGAGGATGGGGTTGCAACCAAAAAAAAAAAAAAAAATTTACATTTTCCACCGTTATTTTGAGATAAAGTAGGTAATTACTACCCCCCCCCACACACACACACACACACACACTTCGAGCCAAGTTAACCACTTAAAGACATAATTAAAGACCCACGATTTTACGCTGTATATAAAAATATCAAGGCTGATATTTGAGCATCGTTATCTCTTACCCCCCCCCCCCCCCCGCCAACCCGCTCCCAAATTGCCCTTGCTCGTCTACAGATCTTCATGTCTTGGATAACAGTGTGACAGAAATCGTAACGAATCATCGTATGGTATTTACGATAAGGAGAAACGATAGGCATTATAATTTTGTTTGTATATAAAAATGACCCTTTTAATGAGCGCATTCTGAGGAACTGTGTACGCTATCGCGCCCAACTGTACACACAGGGCCGGCCCTAACAATGGCGGGGCCCTATGCGAAACGGATTGCGCGTGGCCCAGTCTGGGTAGGGATAAGGATAATAAGTGAAAATTAAGATTTTTTCATTAGAAAATAAAGTGCGGGGCCCACTGCGGCCGCATAAGTTGCAGTTGCCTAAGGCCGGCCCTGCGTACACACAACCTGTAAATTTATATATATATATCTGTATCTATATATATATATATGTATATATATATATATATATATATATACATATATATCTATATATATTCTGTAATATTAAAGTTACATAAATGACTCATGGCATTCCCCCCCCCCTCCCCTAGTTCTAAATGTCCACTTGCTGCCCTCACTCCAGAGAATCTAATCTATTCGGGCGGTCAAGTTGGCCGTTTCAGAGAAACACATCAATAATTAGAGTTTTTTTTTTTTTTAAAAGCATTTTAATTTTAAAAGTAGTGGGCCTCTCGTGACTTTCTTTTAACTGAATTGTTTAAAATGAAAAATCAAGGTTTTTAAAATTTTGATGCTTTAAAGTGAGTCAATGTTATATTATTATTTTTTTATATCCTAAAAAAGAAAGTTATTCTTATTACACAGAAGATAAGTAACGGGATCACTGTCCTATAACATTCAACAAAACTTTAGATATCTATGTGTACCACCAAAAAAACGGGATCATTTTTATAAACCACTTTCAAAATTGTGATTATTGTGAAGAGATACAGTCGTGAGGTCAAAACATTTAGACCACTTGTTCTCAGCATTCTTAATTCCGCGACCCATTACTGCAGATCCTCATGTTGTGGTGACCCCCAGCTATAACATTGTTTCCGTGGCTACTTCATAAATATGTGTTTTCCGATGGTCTTAGGCGACCCCTGTGTAAGGGTCGTTCGACCCCCCCCAAACCCCAACAAAGGGGTCGCGACCCACAGGTTTTGAACCGCTGATTTAAAGCTTTTTATCGTCTTATTTTTATTTTTAAAGCTATTTCCTCACCTTAAAGTTAATCATTTTTTTTTCAATTACAATTATGTAATCTATTTTAAACTTGTATTATTTAAAAGCCTTCTCGCATTTCTTAAGAGTCAGCCCTTTTTTTTTTTAAATATGTTTAATGGTGTTAATTTGAATATTTTCAAGTAAGTTTATTTTACATTGAATATGGCTGCTTTCTCGTGGGGGTAATACTTGAAAAAATTCCCCAGACATTTTTTTTCTTTCTTTACCTTGAGACACATACCTCTGCGCAGCAAGTTTTCTCACAGGAGACATGTCTGTGATCTCCTAAATAGATGTTGGAGAACTATGTGTATCTGAGAATGTCTATGTCCTAACGATGAGACGAAACACCACACGACTCACATAGAACTTGTCGTGTCTAGAAGAAGAGCGTGATTGTTTGAGAATAGTGTACACTTTGCATCACGTTGTTTCGTTTAGCTCTACGTCTCGGCTCCTGTAGAAATGGGGGGGGGGGATTTTTTTTATGGGAGGGCGTAAATATTCTCTACTGTAAAAACATCTATTCCTTACTGTAAAACATCTATTCTCTACCGTAAAACATCTATTTTCTACAGTAAATCGTCTATTCTTTACAGTAAAACATATATTCTCCACTATGAAACATCTATTCTGTACCGTAAAACATTCACTTTAACGTGAAACATCTACTCTCCCATAAAACACATCTTCGCTTGTTTTGTTAAGGACGTGTAGTTTGATGACGTAGTTTGTTTTCTGTCGCTGTCAAATGCCTGCTTGGTCGTCTGGTATTACAGCTAGAAATTTATTTAAACTTTTCATACGGAAAATTGAAAACAACTATTCATTATTTACGTCTGGTCCAAAATGTAAGCTAATTATTAGTTTCCGCTTTCCAGTCCAAAATGTAAGCTAATTATTAATTTGCGCCTTCCAGTCTAAAATGTAAGTCAATCATTAATTTTAGCCTTCCAGTTCAAAAGGTAAGTCAACTATTTCTGTTGACAAGTCTGTCAAACCATAAATGACATATTTTTTTAAAGCTTTTCAAATGGCTTACTTTTTAACAAAAAATATTCCAATCATATTAATCTTAAAGCTCAGTGGATTCTTTTCTTCCCCTTCAAATCGAAGTGACTCGCTATGCCCCTAAGGATCCCACTCTGTCTCAAAGAGGCCAACTTTGCCTTTAAGTGACCCACTTTGCCTCGAAGTGGCACATTATTCCATTAAGGGGCCATCTTTGCCTCACAGCTCACACCGTGCTCCTAAGGGCCCAACTATGCCTCTGAGTGGTAAAAAGTTGTGAGGGACTCGTCCATGTCGTCATTAGAAGCTAAGACAGCCACCGTTTCACATCAGATTAGATTAGCTTCCTAAACCTGTGAGCTGTGGGCGCGAGGACAGAGAAAGAGTCTGGTCCCTGAAGATGGTTCAGCTCTTAGCAGGAGGGAGAGGCATAGTGGCAGCCAACGGTTAGGGGATCACAACAACAACAACCGGGAGTGGAGGGATTTTTTTTGTGCGAACTTCCAGCGAACGTGCTACTTTGTAACAGTTTCGATTGGAACACGGGGCATAGGTTGGCGGCTTTGCTGCCACATATTTGTTTTTCCTTGAAAATTAAAGCTTCGAGTATCCGAAAAACTTACCTGTACGATCTAGACAGGACAGTTTTTTTTTTTTTTTTTTTTTTTTTTTTTTTTTTTTTTTTTTTTTTTTTTTTTTTTTTTTTTTTTTTTTTTTTCATCTTTTCTTTTTTTGTGGGATATGTAAAAAGAAAAAAAAAAGAAAAAAAAGAAAAGATTTAAAAAAAAAAAAAAAAATTTTTTTTTTTTTTTTTTTTTTTTTTTTTTTTTTTTTTTTTGTAAAGATGTTTTCCTAGACTATTGGTTTTGTCCAAGCTCCAGTTTTACGAGGTGCTTGAACAAGGAACAATCATGGAAAAGAGATGAACGCTTAAATTTTTTTTTATTTCTCAATTTAGTCCAGGAGATAATATAAGACTTTTGACAACAAATTATAGATCTCTACACTATAAGTAGGCACGGAAACATTCAGACTTCCAGCGAGAATAGAACCCGAAGAAATCCACACACTATTTCTGAAAAAACCATGTGTAGGTTTGCCGTTTGTTACTCGGCTGGCATCACAACCGAACGCTCGAAACAGAATGTTGTTTGGGGTCAGTTAGAAATGGCTGACCCTTCATCTCGTATTTTTCATCATCTTTTTTTCAAAATATGAAAAGAAAAAAAACCAAGGCAAAGAAAACGTGAATGTGTCGTTGTAAAACCATTCAAATTTATAATTTTATTCAATCGATCAATCTTTGACTCGCTCTCATAAGAAATCCTGTTTAAACTATTCCGTTTGTTCTATACTTTTTGATTTGATACTCAAGGTCTTGGCCTTGCTGATTCCTCATATTAACATAACTTGAGCAGCCAAATTCCGTGTTGTCTTCGTTTATCTGGATCAGACGGTGATAAGTCGCCATTACCTTTTTTTGCTTTTCCTTACTTTTGTTTTTGTTTTGTTTTGATTGCTTACAGCTTACATAATGAATCTGTTTTAAGAACTTGATCCACTCCCTCTTTCAACCGCCTTGTTAAATGCGAGACGAGTGACAATCATGTGGGGTTGTTTTCATGTCAGTATCATTAGAACATACTTCCAGGGCTGGGAACAGCTTAGCGCTCGCTCCATCGGGCCTGGGTCCCCACCGTGGTAAAGTAATGGGCTTCCTTCAATCGGGGGAAAAAAATGATACGCCTTTTCGTCTTGTCCCATTGTGTGGCTTTCTCGTGCAGTGTTCACCTGGTGGACGGCTGGACAGAAAATACCGGGTTGACGTAGGCGGGTTGACACTGTTGCTCTTATTATCGTTGTCGACCGCGTCTGCTTCGTTGAGTGAACGGGAGGGTGGGTGGGCGAGCTCAGATCTACCTATCTATATTTTATGGCCATGCAAAGAGTTAAGTCCCTTTTTAAACCAAGAATTTGTAAAAAAATTCGTTGTTTTTTTTCTTTTCTTTTCAAGTAGTTAATTCCACTTTTGTCGATAATTTAAAGATTTCAAGTTTAATACTTTAAAAAAATAGAGAAACAACGTATACAAGTCTTTTTAAAAAATACTTTCTATCAAAGAAAGTTAAAACGCATGAAAAAATAAACAAATGGTTATACATTTCTGAAAACGTATCAAAAATTAATAAAAAAACAAAAACATATTTAGATTTCGTCTACATTTAGTTGGAATTCTTTTGACTTACACGGAGTGCTAATCTAAACTTCTACACCGTCTGTGTTTACCAAATGTACTATAAAAAAAACGACAACTTAAGATTAGCTTCTACGGTTTAGTACTTTTAAAATGTCTTTGCTTGAAGGTGGTTTTAAAATTTTTTTTTTTTTTTTTTTTTTAATTATTATTTATATTCCGTATTTTCTTTCTTTTTTTTTTTTTAACACAGAATATTGAACTTTTGGACGCTTATGAAAATGTACTCGATCGAAGCTGCCACGTTAGAGAGTGCGTCACCGCTCGTGCTCAGGTGATGAGAGATCCCGGCCCCGATGCAGACGTGACATTAAGAGATCCGACACACCTGTAACGCCTTTTGATGCCAGGTAACATCAGCCACGGTTAATCCATTTCACCCAGGTGATTAGGGAAGACTTCACGTGGCCGCGAGGGTGGGGTGGGGGGGGGGGAAGTCTTTTAATTCCTTTCACACATGGAGGGGAGCAGAACCAACCCGTTAGTTTAAGAAGTTTACTTAGAGAGGCTTGCTTTGTTGCATGGAGAATCTCTGCACTAATCTACGGACCGCCTTCAACAAAAACCATTAACATTTTTTTATTTTTTTCTGTACAAGCCTTCACTGTAATATTGTTACAACTTTGGCATTTTGACATTTCACCCTCTGCAGAAACTTGACACTGTTCCACTGAAGTTACAAGGTGCATGTCAGAGTGGATTTTCCACAACCCTTACCTTTACAACAAATAGTTTTTTTTATATTTTTTTTTTATTTTTATTTGAGTAATCATCCTCTATAAATAGACATGCCTTAGAATCACGTGACGCGTCTCAACACCAAAACATTATTTCTTTCGAGTGTTTCATGCACCACTCGAATATTTGGATTAGTTTTGCAGATGATGTGTTAACCTAATTTCGTTTTGTTTAGAAACAAACGAGGGGAGGGGGGAGATAGGCGGTGAATGTCTGGTGGCAGTGTGGCAGACGTATGGTGGACATAATGGAAGACGTATGGTGGACTTATGGTGGACGTATAGTGGACGTATGGAAGACGTATCGTGGACGTATAGAAGACGTATGGAAGACGTATCGTGGACGTATGGTGGACGTTTGTGGACGCGTGGTGGACGTAGTGTGGATGCATTGTGGACGTACGATTGATTTGTGGTGCTCATATGGAGGACGTATGGTTGACGCATGGTGGGTTTATTATGAACGTAAGGTGCACATACGCATGACGTATGGAGAACGCATGCTGGATGTATTATGGACGTATGGTGGACGTATGGAAGACGTATGGTGGACGCCTGGTGGAAATATGGTTTACCTATGGTGGCCGTCTGGTGGACGCATGGTGGACGTATGGTGGATGTATTATGGACGTATGGTGGATGTATTAATGGACGTATGGTGGATGGATGGTGGTGGGTATATGCTAGATGCATGATGATTGTAATGTCGGATGGACGCATTCCGTATGGATAGTGAATGTAAGTCGAATCCATATGCCTTTTCAAATTCTGTCAATCCCAAGCGTCACCTGCAGTGTGAAAGTTCACTTCGGTAGCCCGGGTAGCCAACGCACCTCCTCACCTAGGTACTCATTTCTGCCTTCTCTCTCCGTTCCCCAGCAGTTAGCTCCTCGCCTCTGCACTTGTTTGTCCTTCCCCCTCCCCTCACTTGCGAGCCACAGATCTTCGTGTACGGAGCAATGACGAGTGTATTTATCCATCCTAAAGGTTTATTTGTTCAGCGCTAGTTATCTGTGGCGGCCAGGCATCGCTTGTCTTCCCTCGTCGTGTTGTTCCTACCCATAATTCACACCAGAGCTTTAGGTAAATTGGCGAGATTTTGGTTTTCAGATGTGGTGAAAAAAGGGAGGGGGGGGGTTAGTTTACCTTTTTCTTGATTTAATTTATTTTATTTTTGTAAATTTAAAAGCTTTTTGGCGTGAATTTCATTAACTTTAACAAAAATAAAGTACAATTCTTTAAATATAGATCACATTTATTTTTGTTAAAGCGCGGGCTCTAGTTTTGGAACTCTAGTTTTTGGAACTCTAGTTTTGGAACTCTAGTTATAGTCTAGTTTTGAGATTCTTGTTTTTGGGACTCTTGTTTTAGGAACTCTAGTTTGGTACTCTCACTTTGTCTTGTTTTATATCTGCGATGTTCATTCAAGTTGTGGCATTGATATATATTTCCGCAATTTGGATTCAATTTTTTTTAAACGTTTTGCACTCTTATCTATGTGATGTGCAATCACGTTTTTTTTTTCGTTTCTTTTTTTTTTTTTTTTGTTTTT
>CAXITT010000479.1:18623-51345 GCA_964033795.1 Lymnaea stagnalis | reverse complement strand
CCCCCAACCCCCCCCCCCCCCCATAACCCTCAATTCATCCTGATTGAGAACCACTCGTTTGACAAACGTCTTTATGTTAACCCAGGTTAACCCAGAAGTATTACGGGAAAGCACGAAACCTAGAGAATGCCGAATGGGAAATTGACCGAAAACCTCCCACTGATTACCCCTGTCCCCGTGACATTGCCCTTTCTCTCGTTGTGGCTGGCTCAAATCAGCTTCGTGCTCAGCTACTCTGACCTTCGAGGTACGTTTTCAGCCACTTTTGACCCCTGAGGTAAGTCGTTTTTCAGTTGCTCTGATATTCGAGGTGAGTCGATTCAGTTACCCTGACCTTCGAGGTAGGTCGTTTCAGTTACCCTGACCTTCGAGGTAGGTCCTTTCAGCTACCCTGACCTTCGAGGTAGGTCCTTTCAGCTACCCTGACCTTCGAGGTCGGTCGTTTCAGTTACCCTGACCTTCGAGGTCGGTCGTTTCAGTTACCCTGACCTTCGAGGTCGGTCGTTTCAGTTACCCTGACCTTCGAGGTAGGTTGTTTCAGTTACCCTGACCTTCTAGGTCGGTGGTTTCAGTTACACTGACCTTCGAGGTCGGTGGTTTCAGTTAACCTGACCTTCGAGGTCGGTGGTTTCAGTTAACCTGACCTTCGAGGTCGGTGGTTTCAGTTACTCTGATTTTTGAAGTGAGTCGTTTCAGTCACTCTGACCCTCGAAGAAAGTCGTTTGAGATCGGAGACATACTCATTTTTTTTAGTTTGTTCTTGAAAGGAAACAGCCTTTGTTTTTTGGCCAACGACATAAGCTTAGTAGATAAAAGTCAGCATTTGTGGAAGCTGTTCCTAGGCAACCGTTTGGTCCCTGCTGCATCGTTAACATCGAAGTGAGGTAGAAACGTCACTGCAAAAATTGGGTGAGATCGGAGACATACTCATTTTTTTAAAGTTTGTTCTTGAAAGGAAACAGCCTTTGTTTTTTGGCCAACGACATAAGCGTTCAACTCGGCTGCCAATTTAAGTTTGTCGCTACGCACAGATGCCAACGGTTCACAACGGATGTTCCCGGGCACAGAAGTTTCCCGCGAAAATTACGGAGGCGTGCCGCGAAATTTATTCTCAGACTTCGTGACATCGCTGGTAATATAATAATGAAATGTAAATAATTTTTTTCCCCGCCACTTTCTTTTTATGACCGAGAGAATCTTATTCAAATGTGTTAAACTTATATTACATGAGATTGATTTATTTTAGGTTTACTGTTTCAGGCAACGACCCCCCCCCCACCCCCACACCCCCCTCCCCCAATTTGAGAACCAGGGGTATAAAACATTGTTTAGTAAAGAGGGGGGGAAAATGTAATGTAATTAAATGGTTTCAGCCTCTCCCTACCGTAACATTGAAAATGGCGATAATGGGGTTAAAGGCTTTGCCGGTCGCATTATTTGATTGTTTAATGGCGGAGAATTGCATTAAAGAGGGTCGTGCCGAACGTGTCAACATTAAAAGGGGTTTTTAATTCCTTCGTTATAAATTAAAAGTGTTGTACATAATTAACGCCTAGGCCCTCCACCGTAACGCCTCATTCGGGCGGCCGAGCCCCCCCCCCCAACCATGCCCCCTCTAGCTTAGCTTCATACACTGGTCACTGGTTCAATGTAAACCACCCTTCCCCCCCCTTACCCCCCTCAGCCCCGATAACAACGGACAAACTTAGTAGATAAAAGTCAGCATTTGAGGAAGCTGTTCCTAGGCAACCGTTTGGTCCCTGCTGCATCGTTAACATCTAAGTTAGGTGGAAACTCCACTGCAGAAATCCCCATTAAAGGGCGTCTGACGCTTCCCCGGGAGGGGCAAGGAAGGGGGGGGGATTTTTGGACGTGACTACGCCATCCCGACTCCTGGGACTGCTGACGCAGTGCAAAACAGCGCCTACGGTCGACCCGATGTCCTTTGGGACCGGGTGGCCTCCGTCAGTACTCGATCGAGTGAGTGCTGATGGTCGCTATCCTGGCAAAGGGAGATCTACAACGTGCCGCTTCGCGGCCCGATAATTCAGACTTGGAAGGTGTAGCTTTTGTGTGTGTGTGTGTCGGGGGGGGGGGGGTTAAAAGCTAATGTACTTACGCCATTCCCTACGGTACATTTTAATTAGGTCAAGTTTTTCTCGATTTTTTTTTTTTTTTTTAAATAACGTTTTTTTTCAGGCCATGCAAATAACCTTTGCTACATACAAAAAAATATTATTTTTTTTTCTGCTCAAAGCTAAAAATACCACCATTCCCCCACCCCCCCCCCCCCCCCAAAAAAAACAACAAACAAACAAACAAACAACAACAACAAAAAACAAACCTTTGACGGAGAACAAAATTAAATATGGTAAAAACAAAGAATGAAAACATTATATAATTAGAAGGAACGTATCTGATCTAGAGGGATATGTGATAGGTGATATGTTATAGGTGATATTTGATAGGTGATATGTGATAGGCGATACTTGATAGATGATATGCGATAGGTGATATCTGATAAGTGATATGTGATAGGTGATATGTGATTAGGCGATACCAGTAGAAACTTTTGCCAAATACAACAAGCCCTGGTATGGAGCACTCAAAGACCAAGAAGTCAAGAGGACTCCAAAAACATCCAACGAAGAGATTATTGACCACAAAAAAATATAAAGATTGGAAAGAGTTGGAATGAATTCGAAAAGATAGCAAGAGACCGGGTGGGCCAGGAGAGAAATGTTAATGGTCTAAGCTCCACTGGGATTTTGAAAAAGAAAGGGCAAAACAGAGGACGAAAATTTGTGTTGTATTCGAAAGGAACCTAAGGCTATATTTGAACGGGTTTCAAAACTTTTTTTAAAACTTCCTTTATCTCATTTTAATGTTTATTTAAACTCGAACTGTAGATGAGGTTAATAAAAAAAAGTTATTACGCTAATATAGGAGAGAGGGGGCGAGGGGGACTGTGAACAAAGATAAAAAAAGTTATTATGCTTTAACAGGCACCCAGTGCATGACCCCGTATCTCAAGGCCACGTTGCCCGGCGCACGCTCCGTCTGGGGCGGAACCATCCACCTGACCATGGAGTGTGACCCGGGCTACGACTTCGCCCTCAACGCGCCCCCTGGCGGCGTCTTCACCTGCCGCCCCGACGGCAGTTCTTGGAGCCCTGACTACATCCCTGACTGTAACCGTAAGTTTGTCTGGAGCTGATCTTATTTTAACTTAAAACTGTGCTTATGTGGATAGTGATATTTCATGTCTTTTCTGGTTGTTGTTTTTTTCCTCCCGTCTAATGTGATCAGTTATCTTCTTGGCACCATTCATCGAAAATTATCCAAAATATATTGCTCAATATTTAAAAATGATATATTCGTACCTCTTTGAGCCAGACCCTGACAAGCGCACCGTTGCGACAGTAAATACATTTCATTTTTCTGTATTTTGACATAATTCTGCCTGGCGTAACTTTAAGCTACATGATTTTTTAACAAACGTCGCAGTTACTCTCTTATATCAGATTTACTCAATTTTTTTTTTCTGGAGGAACTAAAAACCTAATAAATTTTGACAAGAACTTATTATTTTTTTTTTTAAGTTAGATCATGTGACTGAAAAAAAATGTATTTTCCGCTTATGCACTTTTTAAAATACTTTTTTTTTTTTAAAAAAAAGGCTCTAGATCTAAATGATTGTTGAAATCCGTGTTGTCGAAAAAAAAAAAAAGAAGACAAAAATATTAATAATCCTATCATAATAACATTTTTTTAAAAAAACCGGACATCGCTGTGAGAAAGTTAAAATGACCACAATGGGAATTATTTCTTGCAGAACTCATCCGCCCGAGTCAGATCTACTACGTCATGAAGGTTCCACTTAACGACGCTTGCGCGTCGCTGGGCCAGGCTCACGTCGAAAATGACGGTGTTGTCTTCCAATCGAAGGCTGTGCTCAACATCAAAAGGTAGCAGTCCCCCTTTTAGCTTAGAATATGTGTGGCCGTCTTACTTTCAGCCGTCGTTTGAGGTTTCTCTTCATAAGATAAGATAAGATAAGATTCTTGTATTGATCCAAACAAATGGAAATGTTTGGGGTTTTTTTTAGGGTTGCACTTTACATGTACATTTTCAGCACATAAATAAATACATATTTACTACTTAAGTCCACATTTTTTAAACTAGAACAATTTCAACACAAGATATCTACATTAAATTATTTCACTAGTGTAATAGACACGTTATCTAATTTTGCTGCCTAGAATAGTAGAATAGAGCCCTAAGGGAAAATTATAAAATTTATATTTGATAGAGAGGAAAAACAATCCATATTAACGTAAGAAATTGTGTCCAAATTGAGAAGCATCGCTGTGAGTTCTACTGTTTTTTTTTTTTTTGTTAACGTAGGCGTTATGACCTAGTCCAGGCCTGCATAACTCAAAATGTATGGTGGGCCGTAATAGTTTATGAAAAACTTGTGCGGGCCGTAATACTTTATGAAAAACTTGTGCGGTCCGAAAGATAATAGGACAGGGGTGAAAGCTATTAAGAAAATAATAAAAATAAAGAATATTTCAGTACTTAGCGGGCCGCCAAGTGGATGCTGGCGGGCCACACGTGGCCCGCGGGCCGTAAGTTGTGCAGGCCTGACAATTATTAATTTCTCGTACAGCCCAGGCTCTGCATAAAAATGGATTGTTCATTTTTGTATTTGCTAATCATTCACCAGCGTATGCGGGGCCATCAACCCTGTGAACAGCAAGTGCAGTGTTGACAAGGTTGAAATGCACTGCGACGGTTCTGTAACCCTGGATCAGCACGGGGAAAATCTGGAAACCAATCTACCCCATGTAAGTTTATCGGTGGACATCACTACCACGCATTACTTTTGTCACCGTTTCCATAACTGAAAATGCAACAAGTAGGTTCAACACTAACCACCCCCACCAAAATAATAATAATAATAATAAATAATCACTAACTGCATCGAATTTTGATGCCTCGTTTATTTAGGATTCAGGCCATATACAAAAAAAATAAATAAAAAAATTAAAAAAAAAAATTAAAAAAAAAAAAAAAAAGATACAAACTATGTTGTTTTTTTTGCGTTAAAATTATCTTTTAGCTTACAGTGCAGCCGTGCCAAAGCTGAATAACCAGAGCACGTTGTGTTCAATAAAATGGTGAATAATGTTGATAATTGATATACAAACTTGAAATCGCTCGAAAATCCCATCCCTGACCCCCAGGCATGAAGGTGTCCATCCCTGACCCCCAGGCATGAAGGTGTCCATCCCTGACCCCAGGCATGAAGGTGTCGGTCCATCCCTGATAGGGAAGGGCTACTTATTTCTGGGGTGACACCACGTTTAGCTAGTTCGGTCCGTGCCCGAATACACAGGTAAAGCCGGGGACATTTCATGTTACACAGAATGAATTAAAAACGTGTAAATTATGCAGAAAGAAGCAGTGCAGAGTTAAAACGTTCAGTTATGAAGAAAAAAAAACAACTTATTCATAGATGTATAGCGAAGTTTGCTGGGTTTTTTTTCTTTTAAAGTTCTGAGACAGAGTAAGGTAAATATTGTAAGAATTTATAACGAAAACAACAACAACAACAAAAGAAAGAAGAGAAATAAGCGTTCTCATTTAAGAAATTATGTAAGAAAAAGATCGTACAGAACTATCTCTATCTCATGTTTGAATATTTCTTTTCGTAAATCGTATGCTTGTAGCGTCTTCTTCTTCTTGTTGTTGTGTTGACGACTCCCCTCAGATGTACATCAAGATGAGAAGTCGCTTCAGCGACAAGTTTGACATGGACCGTTTCAAGGCTACGGCCTCCGACATCCTCGCTTTCCTGGAGCCGCCCTTGAACATTTCGTCGGACGTGCTGTCTGCATTGAAGGTCGATTGTCCACCCGGGACCACCGGTCTCGTTGATGGCCAGTCCAGGATAGTGTGCCGTAAGTTTGTGCCGTGTGGAGTTGCTGTAAAAAAAGAATTCGAGAGGGCGCTCAACGGTGCACGCGATTTTCAGCGTGTCGATAGCAGCCAGCGGTCACCATCAGTTGCAGCAGAGACCTGATGTACAAGAAGAAGAAAGAACAATCTGAAGTCACCTAGACTCCAGACTACCGTATCTGAATATGAAAGCTAGCGAAAACATTTCAGGGGATCAGAATATAGTCTAGGGCATGGGTCGGGAACCTTTTTGTCCGAGAGGGCCATGGGCACCAAATATTTTGAAAAGTAATTCTGTGAGAGTCATACATTATGTTTAAAACTAAAAATTCAAGTAAATGTGTGCATTTTGTGCAATTTCAACACAAAAAATGCAATTATTATGTCTCTCAATTCTTTGTAATAACATTGTTGCTAATCTATATTGAGTAAATCTATTTCTTAGCATTAAAGCGACTTTTTTTATAATCGAACAATTGTCTGCGAGCCAGATGCAGCCATCAATAGAGCCACATCTGGCTCGCGAGCCATAGATTCCCGACCCCTGGTATAGAGCAACACCCCTTGGTTTTAGACATAGCCAGTGGTATCAGAAACCGTACGTTATAATAAAGTTTATTATAGATAGTCTAAATCTGACACAAACCTTCAACGCCTTTTACAATTTACTTGTGGTTTAAAATCATCATCAACAACAACACAAAAAAACAAAAAACAAAAAAAAAAGCAAATGAAACATTGAAAAGCCATTTTCCTGCAGTCAACAATATTAGTAATCCTAACCAATAGCGGCAACAACCGGGATTGACCTAAAACTATCAGTAGCCCCCCCCCCCCCCTTTAGGGTTCCTAACTTTTCTTTTGTACAGCCGATGCATAACACAAATTAATTTCCCTAAATTTGGTCTAAAAAAATAATGGAATTTTAAAAAAAAAAATAAAAAAGAAAAAAAACAATGCAATTCAAGTACTTCAATTCAAGGGTTCTCGTGATTTGAATGACGACCCTTTCTCAATTACCCCCCCCCAAAACCCCCCCCCCCCCCCCCCCCCCCCCCTAAAAAAAAATAAAAAAAAAAAAAAACAATGCAATTCAAGTACCTCAATTCAAGGGCTCTCGTGATTTGAATGACGACCCTTTCTCCACTACCCCCCCACAAAACCCCCCCCCCCCGCCCCTCCCCCCTTTTTTCCTCCCACACAGGTGGCTGCTCATTGGGTCATTTTTTAATAGCGGAGAAGAAAACCTGTTCACCCTGCCCACCCGGATATTACGCGGACACGCCCATGAGTGTCGCTTGCAAGACTTGCCCCGCCCTTGCCGGAGTAAATAGTTCATCGGGGAGGGCAGACTTTGCGTCGAAGGCCAGGTCTAGAACCTACTCCATCTCGATGTGCCCCGTGCTCAGCCATTTTGACTCGCTGAAGACGGACTCTGCCCAACAAGATAATAGGACGAGCGCGTCGAAGACCAGGTCCGATGCAGGTGAGACAGCACTGGCAGCAGACGTGCGCAACTCAGGGCAGTGACATATGGGTATATATGGGTATAAATGAAGCTAGGGTTGGCATTGTGTGTTTGTTGGGGGGGGGGAGTTTACATTGTAAACTGCATGGTAAAATGTCAAGCTATAAGTATAAGAAATTATGCTATGCGACAGAGACTCCGGTGACCAAATCCGGACTTAGACACAGCAAAACCCTGGCACTTGTACACATAACAAAGCCCTGGTACTTGTACGTAAAAAAACCCACGTACTTGTACATAACAAAACCCTAGTACTTGAACTTAACAAAACCCTAGTACTTGAACTTAACAAAACCCTGGTACTTGTACATAACAAAACCCTGGTACTTGTACTTAACGAAACCCTGGTACTTGTACTTAACGAAACCCTGGTACTTGTACTTAAAAAACCATGTTACTTGTACATAACAAAACCCTGGTACTTGAACATAACAAAACCCTGGTACTTGTACTTAACAAAACCCTGATACTTGAACATAACAAAACCCTGGTACTTGTACTTAACAAAACCCTGATACTTGAACATAACAAAACCCTGGTACTTGTACTTAACAAAACCCTGGTACTTGTACTTAACAAAACCCTGGTACTTGTACTTAACAAAACCCTGGTACTTGTACATAACAAAACCCTGGTACATGTGCTAATGAAACCCTGGTAGTTGTACAAAACAAAACCTTGGTCCTTGCACTTAACAAAACCCTGGTACTTGTACATAACAAAACCCTGGTATTTGTACTTAAAAATCCTGACGTTTGAGTTCAGGTAAAAATGTTGAATGTTTTCGGATGAGACTATTACATTAACAAAGAAGGAACCACGGGTCTAGTGTAGGCCTGCCTGGACTGTAGGACTATTGTTTAAAGGTCGGCAGGTTGGGTGTAGGACTGTCTTCTAGGACTATTTTTTTAAGGCCGGCACTTGGGGTGTAGGACTGTCTTTTAGGCCTATTTTTTAAGGCCGGCACTTGGGGTATAGGACTGTCTTTTAGGCCTATTTTTTAAGGCCGGCACTTGGGGTGTAGGACTGTCTTTTAGGCCGTTTTTTTAAGGCCGGCACTGTGGGTGTGGGATTGTCTTTTAGGCCTATTGTTTTCAGGCCGCCAGTTAAGGACTGTTCGTAGGCCGGCATGTATTATAAAAAAATGAGGAGTTAACTCTTTAAAAAAACAACACCACCACTTGCACACACACCGGTTTTGACAAAAACAACTGCACCCGGTTAAGCCCTGGTATATATTATTATTTTTTTTTAGATCGAATCAGTCCTCAATTCGTCGTCGGTATCGTTGGCGTGACCTTGACCGTGCTTACCCTGGTGGCAGTCTTAAGCGCGTAGGTAAAGAACGACCAGGTCAATGACCTTTGCACAATGTTGTTTTTAAATTGACCTTCGTTCACCAGTGAAGCGGAACGAACGTTTTCTGTTTGTTTGTTTTGTTAAACAATTAAAATGTTGAAAGAAAAGCTTAGTTCCATGCAATGAGGCTTCTGTTAAAAGAAAAAAACTTAGTTCTATACAATGAGGCTTCTGATTATAAACAAGAACCCACGATACATTTACCAGGTCACGTGACATTTTGACAAAAATAATGCCTATTTTTTTAAAAAAGGTATATTGTTCATTTTTAAGAATAAATTTATATTATCAATGATATTCCTTACTTTATTACTCTATAAGTATAAGTTATAAGTCACAACACACACAAAAAAAATTAATTAATTTTTTTTGTTCATTTGACGTCAGGGTAGCAGAGTTTAGGGTCGAGAGGATGAAGAAAGCCGACGCCACGAAGAAACCCATCCCGCCGAGCCCGTCCGGGGCGTGCTTCACCAGCCCGATGTCCAGCTCCCACTCTCTCGCCCACTTGAACTCAAGGCCGAGCCTGTCGGCGGACGAGAACCGTAGCATGGCCATTCGCGCCATCTCTCGCGGGATGGACGGGCTGGACATGACCGTCAACTACGTGCCCTGATTCGGGACCGAACATCGCCGATGGACTGGACACACTTCACGGTCAACCATGTAACTTAATTTGTATAATGAATGTCACAGTTTTTGAACGGGACTTGTTATGAATGATATTAAACTATTTACCCGGTACCTTTCAGTGTGAGCGGGTGTCTAAGCTGAACAAATGTTTAAATGTTTTTATGACGAAAGTTTAGCGTACCAAATGCGGAATTACAGAGCCAAAGATGTTTTTTTTTGTTTTGTTGTTGTTTTTTTTTTTGGGGGGGGGGGGGGGGGGGTTGTTTTTTTTGGGAATTTAATAAAGAGTCTTGGTTTTTTTTTTTTTTTTTTTTTTTTTTTTTAACAAATGTTTAAATGTTTTTATGACGAAAGTTTAGCGTACCAAATGCGGAATTACAGAGCCAAAGATGTTTTTTTTTGTTTTGTTGTTGTTTTTTTTTTTGGGGGGGGGGGGGGGGGGGGTGGGTTTTTTTGGGTAATTAAAAAAGAATCTTCGGTTTTTTTGTTTTTTTTTTTTTTTTTTTTTTTTTTTTTTGGGGGGGGGGGGGGGGAGGGATTGGATTTTCTGGGAAATTAACAAAGAATCTTCAGTTTTTTAGTTTTTTATTTATTTTTTTTGCGTGACTAAACGAGAAGAAAGAAAAAAAAAGGGTTCAAATGTTTGACCTCATAAGGTTTTGGGGTTTAATGTCATAGCATTGTCACTGATTGCTTCATAGCCTGGGATAAGCCAGTCATTCATTAAGTTGGGTGTTTGAACATTGGAGGGTTTTCAGTAACAGGGAGTGGTCGGACTGAGTTTACCCTCAATTTGTTTTATTTAAAAAAAAACAACTTTTAAAGTAAATTTTTTAATCAGAATTATGGTCATCAAATTTTTGTCCACCCAAGTGTTCAAAAGTTAATAGTTTGTAACACTGTGTTTCTAGATACGATGTATAAGAAAGTAGGCTTAAAATTTCATTTTCCCTGAAATTGAATTTTTTTTTTTTTTTTTTTAAATCACTCTTTTAAAACATTCATCCAAGTTTTGTCCCTATTATATCAGGCAACTGATGACCAACATTTAAAACCAGATAATTTCTGTAATTTTTATTTTCCCTGAAATTTAATTTTTTTTTTTTTTTTTTTTAAATCACTCTTTTAAAACATTCATCCAAGTTTTGTCCCTATTATATCAGGCAACTGATGACCAACATTTAAAACCAGATAATTTCTGTAACATCAATACTGTGAAATGTTACTGTTACGGAAATGTATAATTACTAAACACTTTTAATTTTAATGACATTCAGTTCTCCAAGTAATTTTTGTTTCAATTTGTTTAATTATTTCAGTTTAAGTTAAAGTTTTAAAAAAAAGGGCTTGAGTCTTTCATTAAATAACAAGAGTACAACGGGTCATGATGATCACGGACAAGAAAAGTTTGTATTTCCTTAAACAATGCTTTTCAATTTTTAAACACATTACGCATGCAAGTGTATGTAAATAACATTTGTATAGAAACGTGTTTTGTTTTTTTTAAGCTAAGCCATTTCATGTACAAGTTTAGAACGAAAAAAGACCAACAGAATCAATGAATTACTCCTGTTCTACTAACACTTACATTGAGAAATATTTATACCATCAATAAGTATGTACACATTTTTATGAAGTGAAATTACAGAGAAACAAAATTGTTTTAAAGTTTAAATAAATGTCAGAAAAAAATCTTTTGTGATGTTATGTAAGATCAAGGGTCAAATCTGATGATGTTTAAATGTGTTATATAACAAGTCGAGCTCTTGTGTGCTGGCACAAGAGCTCGCGCATGCTTTCCTAAAGTGCATCACTTCAAGGTGCAACACATTTAATCCACCTCCATGAGCAATAAATAAATACTGGTACTGACGAAAAGAGGGCTAATATGAGTGAGGAGGTTCATGTTTTAGGTTAACCTTAAGCACAGACACACACCAGGCATAAATTCCTTACGGACTAATGTTCATAACCCACTTACTGATCAACAACACCCAGGCAGTCACAAGCCCCATGTGATATTCCGCATACAGATGAGGAGAAAACTCCAATCGGTAATAAAAGCCCAGCATATTGGCCAAAAAAAAACAACAAATAAGTATCTGGCCGACACTCAGCGCAAGGTTCGTGCAATCTTCCTTGCTGCCAAGCCTACACATAAACTGACACTGCCCTTGAATCTAATATGCTTACATTGGTCACAGTTACCAGTTTGAAACATTTTTAATTCAATGAGGGGGACATACAGCATGCAATATTTGGTTATCTGATCAAGTACCCAAGTGTATTACACACAGCAATAACATGAAACATCTCTTGAAAGACTTTTCACTTTAAAGTTAAATGCAATATATTCTGTGCAGGAAATAACACAGTAATTTACTGAACAAATTTTTTAAACATCGTGTTTGGATTTTGTGAAAACAATTGGCAAAGTTATAGTAAATGTATAAGTAAAGTTGTTGACAAAACTCAAAGAAAGCATACAGTTGATCTCATACCAATGACAATAAAGCAATCATTCAAGCCCCTATTTCTTTTCCTACAGTTACTCTTACAAACCTAAGGGGCATAACTCAAAATTTATTTCCAGAAGTGGGATTTTTATATTTACCTAACTTAGGAATGAAAAAAACCAACTCAAAATGGATATCTTAGATTAAAAATTGAGCCATTATTCTTAATATAGTTAAATGGAACTAATTTTCATAATGGATTTCATGAAAAAAAAGGAAAATAAATATGTAGAATGACCACTTAAAAAACAACAGAAGTTCATCCAGAATCAGTTTCCACAAAATGTGTTTGAATCCAAAAAAACTATGAAATGGTTGATTGACCGATACAGGCAAAATACAAATAAACACACTCCAATAGAATACAACAAGCTCCATCATTATGTAATTATAAGTTACACATATGGAGGAACATAAAAAATAATACTAATAAGAGTGAACCCTTTACAATCCAATCTAATCAGACGATAAGACATACCACTCTTTGCAGTCATGCAAGCTGGAAAAACACCTTAACTCACCTCCGGTTTCTTGAATTATAAAATTAGAATAGTTGCGAGGACCTAATTTTTTAACTAGATTTAAATGTGTTAACTGAGAGCACATGAAAACAGAAAAATCATCTTACTCTGAGAAGGATAAGGTGCCGGTATTTTTAATCATTCTCTGAAATCGAGTCAATTATTTTAACTTTTTTTTCTTAGGGGGCATAATTTATCTGTTTAAATGCACATTAAATTGCTAATAAATAAACCCTTCCCACCTAAAAAAACAAGTGGCAGCCGTGTGAACAAAATAAATGATACAACAATTGACATAGATCCACGTAGCATCCATCATTCTTATTTGTACATGACACTCAAGAAAAATATTGTACTCGGTCTCATGGGGAAAATGGTTGCAATGCTGAAATGAAGAGACCAAAAATTGTTTCATGATGGTTATATTCAAAAAGAAAGCTGAGACATCTAGCCAGAGGGATGGGCAAAAAAAAAACTTAACAGGATTACATGATTTTATTCCTTCGCACTGCACAGTTTGCCTTAATATGGCTTCCGCGAAAATTCCTGAGACCAATTCCTTTAAGAATCAAGAGAAGACAAAATTTTTAGATATATAAAAACATAAATAGAGAGTGCTGGCATATTTGATGAACTTTGACTAGAGTATGGCACAGAGATATTAATATGTATAAGAAAAGCTTCTGTTAAGCTGAAATATCATGTCAGCTAAATGCTATGTTTGCTTTCCCACAGAAAAAAGCAGAAGCTTATAATTTTTTAAAAAATTGTGTCCTATTCTCAAAAGAATATTGTTCACAAACGCTGAGAATAAACCAAACGATCTTTACAAGGGCCTCAAAGAATCAGACACTAACCTGAATGAAAATGCATCCTAATCACTGCATCTGGCAATAACATCAATGGGGAACACTTGAGTGTTTTAACTAATTTTTATTTAATTTTTCTTCATTTTTTTCTGTCTGCTGAAGATGGCTCTTGGCAAATATTTCTTCTTTTATTGTCTGGTCTTTCTATTTCAAGCTTCCACATAGCTTGTTCTATTTCCTGCACCACAGCATCAATTTTTATAATAAATTACAAATCTTTACATTTAAATAATATTTATAATGTCATTTACTTGGTTAGGTCAGAGAATTTAGTTTTAATGAAAACTAAATTATTTATACAAAATTACACATAGAAAACTGTGTAATTCAAAGTAATTGCACACAAAAAATCATTAATTTAATTAAAATTACATTTTGACACACACAAAAATTGAAATTACCTTCCAGTATAGCACCTAATCAATAAGACTCCTAAAATTGAGCAATTATCAAAACTTGCAAATTATAGGCCTGTATAAATGTATTAACATCTTTTGTCCAAAGTAGAAAATAATTCTGCATCATATATTGTCAGCGATTGCTCTGATAAAGATATGCATAGATGATATGTGGAAATGGAATGCAATAAGTTTTAATCTAATATTACAAAGTATGAAGATGTAAAAAATACTTCATTGACTCATGAATGCTCCAACAATAAGCACTTTGAGTTTACATATTTTTTTGTGTGTAAAAATAAGTATGCAATAAATTAGACAGTTAACTGAATTCAACGTTACTTATTCTAAACAATTAAATGGAGTCAAAAAGGATAAATTACAGCTCATAAAAATGGGGAGAAAAAAAAGGTGATTCAAAGCAAGCCTTGAAAGTTCTGCTCAAAGAGGTCAGGGTAAGATTTCTGGAACTGTTTGAGTCTGTGCTTCTTCTCCTTCAGTGAAAGGCTTGTGTCATCCAGTACTGTGTTCATCAAATCAATCAAGGACACTTCAGTACAGTCCTTGGACTGGCGCTCAAACTCTTCCTTAGATACTCGATTGCAGTAGCTGGCTTCTGGAAATAACAAAGTACTTGCGTTATTGAGGCTCAAAGGACCATGAGTGGCCATTCCAATAACATTAGCAGCTTATTTTCAACCTTATTTTCCAGTTAATGCATAATGGCTGTGTTGCGTATGGTTGAAATGGGTAGAAAGACTTTGCCATTGTATGCTTGTAATTAATTTTTGTAGTGTTGCGTTTGTTTTAAATGTGGTAAATTATAGATTTGTTTTTTGTTGACTTTGTACCGCGCTTCGAGCCTTTGGGGATGAAGCGTGTTTTTGAAATGATCTTTATTATTATTATTATTTTAAAAAATAAAAACTCATTTAAAACTCATGGTCCTCAAATAATACTTTCATCAAAAGCATTTATTTGGGAATAATCAAAGATCAACCAAGCCACCACATGAGAAATCTGATGTGACTGAGATTTAACAATAATCTTAAAATATAATACAAAGTATCATTTTGTTGCCCATCACTGACCATTGATTCAATACTTAACTCATTCCCTCCGGCAGTACTACTTCTGTACTTAATTTATTTTCCTGAGATAAGGCAAGCAACTCATTTTTGAAATTGATTTAAATTTTTAAAATATTTTTTAAAGCTGCTAAATAATAATAAATGTTAATGAAATAAGGACGAATGCATCAAAAAATGAATACGGTTTAATAAAAATATAACATTAGCGGCGAAAAAATAATGAACAATGGCCAAAAAATCGATTTTTGGCACCTCGGACGAACACATGCTACAAATAGACGCGATGTTCTAAAGCACACGTAGTTTTAAAGTGTAACAAGATAAAAAACTTCCGGTTTTTTAAATTAAAATCACGCAGAAATCAAGCCATAGCCGGAAGTCTCGAGGGATGTGAGATTTCATTGCTATTTTTAACCAGAAAAAAGAGAGGTGTGTTGCTATGCACCGGGACGCATTTGGACACATCAGGAGAAACCCCCCAAGGACGCATTTAGTTGCAACCGTCAGGAATGAGTTAACTCAGTAGTTCTATGAAAGCTATGTACAAAATAGTCCTATGAAAGCTATGTAAAAAATGCTCAACTCAGTAGTTCTATGAAAGCTATGTAAAAAATGCTCAACTCAGTAGTTCTATGAAAGCTATGTAAAAAAATGCTCAACTCAGTAGTTCTATGAAAGCTATGTACAAAATAGTTCTATAAAAGCTATGTAAAAAATACTAAACTCAGTAGTCCTATGAAAGCCATGCAACAGCTATATAAAGTCAAGAACACAATTAAATGTTAACTTTGGAAACTCTAACTCATCCACTCACCACAGTCCAGCATGGCTTTCCCAGTCTTGAGCTGGTACAGTTTGATGGCCACTTTCTTTCTGACGTAGCGTGGAATCGTGAACATCTGGTCGGCATTGTTCATCATGAACTGAACCATTTTCTGGGCTACATTGGAGGCTAGAAGTTTGTGCTGGAAGATGCAGTCTGTGAGAAGCCTCAGTATAACCATTTCATTAGATTCCTGAAAGATACAACGATTGATTGCACACATTTACAGACTTTTTTTTCCCCTTCTTTTAAGAAAAATGTGCTATAAGAAAGATTACTGATACAATGTAATATTTTTTAGAATCTGATACTGGGTGCTTGTGAAACTGATTCATTGTAAGCTATAATTAACTCAAATGAAAATGTATAACTACATATGTTTGTAGAGCTTTTAAACCAGGCATAAAAACCCAGAAAAAATATAGCAATATATTGAACAGGATAGTGTCACAGTCAGGTCACGTGGTTGTGATGTTTGGGTGAGTGTTTTTTCTTCCCTTTAATTATTTCCTCTTTTATCACATGAACTTTACTCAGCCACAGAGGTGTGTTGAAAAAAAGTGTGTACATTTGATGTCTCACAAAACTCTAAGGTCAGCATGTGGTTCTCTGGGGCTCCGTTGCCCCGCCAAGGAACTCCTGAACATTGTTAACAATTAGACATAGGTTGGGCTTATTTTGATGAGCTGAGAGTGTCTTCGAACTGTGCACAGGAGATTCTTTTTTTTTCTGTAGTGAAAACCACCTATTACTGTTTTATTATTGTTGTGGACGGAGTTTTAAACAGCATATAAAAAATTTAAAGAATACCGAACATTTTAAACCTTGATTTTTTTTTTTACTTGACAGTACACATCAGCATTGTTCCAAGGGCTAGGAGACAGTAACAAAGTTCTAGACTCTTACATTGCTTCTTTGGCCATGCGCAGGGGACCTACTCTTAGATGACTTTCCATCCGCCACAAATAGGATTAATGTTTCAGTTATAAGCTTAATGGCCTCCAAAAAGTCTTTTCTCTTCTTTTTTAGATGCAGCATATTCTTTAGAACCAATGTGTCTTTTAGAGTGGTTGAAAATAAAAGAGCGGAGCCATTTCATCCTTAGAAATTTAACACAAGTATTTGAGACCTGGAATAAACCTCAGAGCATAATTATGACTTACTTCTGGGTCAAGTCTAATGGTGGTGTCAGCAGCCAAAGATCTCATGAACTTCAGCAGTCTGTACAACTCCTCCCTGGCAGCTACAGGCAAAAGAATCATATAGAGCTGTAGGGCACTTAAGGCTGAAATGAAATGGAAAAAAATCAAGGAAGTCATTGTTATGACACAAAAAGTCAGTGCTAGGAACTGTATTGAAATAAGTCAAATGGTTTGGAGCAGTGCTTCCCAACATGTGTCTGACAAAACCCTAAGGTTAGCGTACACTTCTCTGGGGACTGCCGTGGCCACTCCAGGGAACTCCTAAACACTATTAATATTTTAGAAACAAGGTGGGCTTATGAGGCTCCCCCACCGTTACATTGATTCCATAAAAAGGCCACACGAGTCAAAATTGTTGGGATCCACTGGTTTAAAAAACAAACTTAAAAATTAATATCTTAATTTTTTAATGAAAATAGTGTGACAATATAAATACAATGCTATAATATACAACATCACTTCAAGCAAGTTATGCACATTTTTACACAGATAAAACAGAAGGGTTAAGTTAACAATTATACTATGAAGAATTTATTTTTAATTATTATGGATAAATATTAATAGAATTTTTGTAAACTGTTACTTAATATTTATTATTAATGACGACTTCTTGAAATCGTAGTTGGTGAGGAAATTTTTAATAAACATGGCGAATTTCCCCAAGGACGTTGTGACATACCATTATCAAAGCTGCCAGAAAGGACAAGATTTAAAATAGCCATATGCAACTCTAGATACTTCTGCGGCAGTAGGCTGTCTGACTGACTTGTGAAGTGTTTGACAATAATATCTTTAGCCCACACTTTGGCTTCTAAGCCTCTCCGCTTGAACACTGGCTCACTTAGGAGGTTTAACCCTGAGAAGAGAGTAAGAGCAATCAAGTTATAAGGATGTTTCCTCTTCTACCCTGAACTCCATAAAATATTCTTACGTAACTATAGAGGCAGAGAGTAACTCTAATGGACTGAACCACTTTCACTGTTTTCTTGCATACCCCCAAAAAACGCATTGTTAAACTTTTTTGTTTAATAAGGTATTTAAATTTAAGTAAAAATTGCTGTATGAATAATTTCAAATTCAAGTGAAACATCTTTACAATGCAATAACTGGGGTACATAAAATCCAGTAGAGTTAAAGGCGGAGATGAGTGAATGCAGGCTTTTACAATATTATATTTATTCATTCAGTTATAATTTTTTGTTCATGTTTAGTTTTATTTCAATGATCTTAATTGTTCTGCTAAGATACGTTAACATAAGATTCTTTAATTGATCCAAATTAATTGAACTGTGTTTTAATTACATTATACATTTTCATTTCCAGCGTTATTGATAAACATTTGTAAACTAGAATAACTTAAACGTAAAATATTTTAAGTGTTTCTCAAGCGCAAAAATCAGCCATCATAAATCATAAGACCTCAGTTCCTGACACGACAATATTGACTTCAAGACGGATTTTATATCAGCAAAAATCAAATCCATGATCTGTACTGATAAGTTGGTAAAGTCTTAGATGTTTTAAATTTGTAAAAACCTTTAGGTAGAAATTCAATGCACTCCATTGCTGTTTTTAACAGAGGATCCGACGGTGTGTTGAGGCTGCTCGGGGTGAGTGGAAGATGCCAGCTCCTAGCCACAATGTTAGAGATAATGAGGTGATCTCTTTGCTGCTGCTTTTGAGTCCGCTTGTCTTCACTTAGGATCCCATCAAGAAAAGTTAACTCCACAAGAGTAAGAAGCTGAGTAAGAGCCACTTCTCTCCACATGTCATCAATTTCTGTGAAGAGGTTCGGAAAAAGCTTTTTAAAATTTCCAATTTTCAAACAAATAATTATGAAAAAAATCCAACTTTTAAGAAAAAAATTGTTCTCTCTAAAATAATTAACAGATTTGTATCTATTTTAAGACTAGTAGTAGTAAAACCTTAGAGAAAACGTGGTGATTTTATATAATACTTTTGCTAAACCACCTTTCAGTATAATAAATAGAGATGTTTAGAGCGGTTCCCCACCTTCGGCTGTTAAAGTTTTAATTTTTCTCCCGGGCGTCATGGCAAAGTCAATGTCCTTATTGTTGTTATGAATCTCGCGCAGTGGTCTGGTATTGCAGATTGGCTCTGGAGCATTTGGTTCATCATCAGGCTCAAACCCATCTGAAGGCCTTTGGAAAAAGAAATAAATCCAGCCCGTTATTATATTATTACAGACGCGTCATTCTAACTTTTTTTTTTTTTTTTAATCCAGCACTCTTTAAATTTTTACAAAATCAATATGTTTATTAAAAGAAAAATTCATTTGATCCCTTACCAATAATTAAAATTTATTTTTTATACTGGGATCTTTTTGTACCAGTGTTTTATGATAGGGAAAAATTTCTTGATAAAAAACTTTGTTCAAATCACAAAACTAAAGAGCAATATTAAAGATATATTTCTGAAATACAAATAACTGGTTTATCTATCAATCATTTTTTTAAAGAACCATAACCATGTCTGAAAAGTAAAAAATAAAATTCAATAGCAGAACATGAAATGGTTGGATACAAAATATTTTAAATACTGACTAATGATGAGACCATGGTAAACAACCAGTACAATATGTCACTTGCATCCATGTATCAGAATATATTTGATATCTGGAAGACCCCCTAACCTTTCAGGGCAGAAGCTAATGGTTATCCTCACCAAATGCAAGAGCACACGAGGTCTGAATGAATGACAAAGTCTAAACATGAAACATACCTTGCGTTCATTGAGGACTGGGTTACATTGTGAATATCTCCACAGTCACCATCATCTTCATCTAGTTCAAGAGCATCTTCATTGACCACATGCTCTCCCATAAACTGGTAGAGCCGATTGCTGCTATCTTCAAAAAACATAGCCTTATCTGTATCTGGCTTATCAGTAGCTGACTGAAAGACTTTCCTTTGCATTAACATCTGACAAACCTTAAGATAATTTAAAAAAAGAGGTATTGAGACTGATACCAAAACATAAAAAAAAAAACTTAATTCCTACAACTAAAGAATTATTTTTGGATAGATATGAACTGACAAAAGTAATTTATATTAAATATGAATTATGACTCAACTTAAAAATGAGTTATTTGTCTTCAGCTTATGTTTGTTAATTACTTAATTTTGCAAATTATTCAAATTCAAAATGATATTTATAAATAATTGTATTTACTTTCACTGCCTTTTCCCTGGAGAGATCAGAAGAGAACATCTCTTTATCATTGAGGAGGAAATGAAGAACAACATCAACTGCGTCAGTTCCAGTAAAACAGGAATCTACATGACGCATTTTGTACCTACGTCTCTTCAATTCAACCTTAGCCCTGAGGTGTTCAATTAGGTCATTCCAAATTTTTGTTGCACGGAAAGGACCTTTAAACAAGAAAACATGCAACTAAGAAACAACATTAATTTAAGAAAACCTAATGAAAAATTTGCTATTGACTTAAATAAAACATTGCTAGTATAAAAAAAACAGGGGTCGTCCATTCATTATATCAAAAAAATTGGGGGGAGGGGGTTTGGTCATTGTTTGACAATTGTTGACAAGGGGAGGGGATGGGTTTAGATTAGTTGACATCAACAATCATGTTTTCTCTATTAAAATTTTAACTTTAAAAATTGATTGTTTATTACCTTATTTTAACAAATTTAATGAGTGTAAATAGCTGTATAATTTTAGGCTTTTAACACTATGACATTATTTAATGTCTGTGCACTGCAGATGGCTGGTCAGAATGTTAGTGTAATTTTTTAGTGCAAGAGAAGTCAAAAGTTGGCCTCTCTTCGCCTGTAGATTCCGTTTGTCGTAAATGACAAGAGTGGTATGTTTGCGATCGTGTTGCGGGTATGGAACAAGGACATGGTTCAAGTGTCTTGTGCATTCAAAATAAGTGATATTGATAGAGTAGGAATGCAATATTTTGATAATTAGGGGGAAAGTAAAGTGAGTAACAATAATAACATCTCTGTTTGAACCGATTTGCAAAATCTGTAACATCTATTTTTGCATCACAAGTCATTTCAGCACCAACAATGCCCTCTTGAGCATAAGAAAATACCACCTGCTCCTCAACAGCAACAAAAAAAAAGATTCGACTAATGTGAGTAGCAGCGAGGAGACGGAGAGAGCTTATGGCAATTATTGCTCACACTGACAATGGTTCTAGTGCAGTGGTTCTTAACCTTTTTGGAGGTACCGAACCCCACCAGTTTCATATGCGCATTCACCAAACCCTTCTAAATAGGAAAAATAAAATAGGATTTTTTTTCTGATTTTTTTTGGTCCTTCGCCGAACCCCTGAGACCCAGGTTAAGAACCACTGTTCTAGAGTGAGTGCTGAATGGTTAGATAGAGGATGATGTTGACTTGTCTGGAATATCAGTTCTGCAATATGAAAATGATAAATTAGCTGATATGCCCATTGTTATGATAGAGCAACACCTGGCTACTCCTTGGGAAGATGACAGCAGCTAGAAACTATGCTACAATTGTCAGTTATACTGACAATAATCATATTTATACTTCCACAAACAAAAATATTTAGTCTTTGGTTGTTTCTGCATTATAAAATGCAAGTGTAAAAACTTTTTAACTTGTTGATTAACAAGCTAAAGATATAATAAAATGTTTTTCCTACAATTTTGTGTCATTAAAATAGATCAGCACAAAGTAAAATGTATTTATATATTTGTTTATATTATAATTCATTTTGTTTGAGTCGGTGAGGCGTAGCTAAGGGGAGGGTCAGGGGGGAGAATTGCTTTAAAAATGTTGAATGTTGATGTAATTAATTACACGTCTCCATAATATATATAATATATACTTACATTACCATATCTTTCTCTTACATTATTATACATGAGTACTCAATCTTTATAGTATGCTAGAGTTTATTGCGGATTTAGGTAATTTACGGGGACGATTGCCACTATTTTATCGAATTTCACGAATGTATCCCTAAATTGATCCTTATGCCTAACCTGAACCCTAAATCGATCCCTATGCTTAGCCTGAACCCTAAATCAATCCCTATGCCTAACCTGAACCCTAAATCGATCCCTATGCCTAACCTGAACCCTAAATCGATCCCTAAACCTTAATTCACTGCAACTATATTTAACACCAAAAGACGCCGTGGTAGCCGTCCTCAGATTTAGCCCGGATTTATTTTCATGACAAAACACAAAGCTCAAACTCGCAATTATAAAAGAATATGATTTATAAGCAGGGCAGGGGCTATTCCTAAATGACTTCACAATTATAAAAGGAGGGGGGGGGGAGGCGTCACAACTTTTTGTGGAAGGGAGTCTCAATTTTGCTACAAATCCAATCATTTTTTTTTAAAGTTATTATCTGTATCAGCCTTAGGCAGATTACTTTTTACAGTTGTAAACATATGCCTAAGCTAGGCTTACGCTACTTCTAAATACTACTTCTACAACTTAACAACTGCTCGTCATTAAAGTCTAAAATCACTTGTGTTTGGTCTTGGTAAAAGTAATAAGTAAACACAAAGTTATAGTTATAATTTAAATATAATTATTAAATTAGTGATAGTGGCTTTAAATTTCTTGAAACTTTACCTATGGGACCCTTAGATTCCCTGAATGGAATAGCCCTTTCAAAACGCTCAAGCTGAGGTGAATGGATTTCGGAAGAACGTGAAATAGAAGCACTCGCCATTTCATCAAATAGGCTATACTATGTTGTTAACTTTGTTTTGAATGAACCTCCTTGGTTAAAAAAATTGTGCAGATTTCAAACAAAATGAATTTTAAAGTTATTGTTCAAGTTTAAAATTACTTTAACTATTTAAAAGATTATGAATGAAGATTACATTTAAAACAATAAAAATATACTTTTCTCAAAAAATAATTTTTTAAAATGTTGTTAGATAGTTTCTTAATTTCATTTACATATATTTATTAAAGTAACAAGTTTTTTAAAAAGGTGTTTTTGGCATTGCCGATAGTCGTTTGAGTGCGGTGCGCTGGTAAATATTTGTATCTTAAATAATATTTATATTATTTATTGTTGTGAAATCAATTTGGTTTTTTAACTTTAAATGAAGTATGAAACAATTTGATGGAGAGAGTTTAGTAAAAAAAAATATAACAGCTAAAATTTTTTAGCAGTGTTAAATTATATTTTTATGTTAAAAGTTCTTTAAATAACGCAAGAATATTTATTTGAGAATCTTTTCTAATTTCAACACCGAAAACGGAAGTTCCAAGTTCAGATGTAAAACAAAATGGCCTCCTCCATAGTTAGAACTTGTATGAATATTCGAGCAAATGTAGTTGGAGTTAGAGGAGCAGCTTTAATTTTAAATTATGGTTTGTTTACCCTGCTTATATTATCAACAATTGATGATTAAAGTGTTTTATAGAATGCATTTTTTAATGTTGATTTTTTTAAACCCGGTGTCTATTTAGCATGGAGGTTCCCCAGGCCCAGGTCAACTATCGCTGATTCACTATCAGTATCAAACTATGAAATGAATGTATTAGCCATATCAGCTATTAGTTCCGTTTCTCAAAATATTTCAAAATTTAGCTCTGTATTTTAATTTATTTGATACATGTTTTCTTCCTCATATTTTAATGATTGTCTTGGGAGGGTTTCTGGGAGATGCTCTTCCCTAGAAATTATTTTAGTCAATATGATTATGCAAAGAGTTGGTGCCATGAAGTCCTTTCATGTTTTTTAACTTATTAATATTAATAGGTTTAGAACTTTAGGGGTTAGGTTTAGGTTAGATCTAGGTAGATACTTCGATGAAACAAGGGAGATTACTATTTTTTGCATATCGGCGCCGAAAAATTAAATCAGAGTTTTAAATTTTCTCATGTGTGTCTATTTATTATTAAATGACTACTTTCGACATGTATTTGAGTTTTGTTCCTGGCCTTTTATTTTGGTAGACATCTTGGCCTACATTTCCATCCAGCTATTTTGCTTTTTCAATCGACCTTTATTTTGAAAATCTTTGGTATACATAAGGCATCTTGGCACACAAAATTTTTTGTGAAATAAAAAGAAAAGGTCTTTCATATTAAATCGTGAAAAGCATTA
This sequence comes from Lymnaea stagnalis, assembly GCA_964033795.1. Classification (NCBI taxonomy): domain Eukaryota; kingdom Metazoa; phylum Mollusca; class Gastropoda; family Lymnaeidae; genus Lymnaea; species Lymnaea stagnalis. The sequence goes on along the minus strand of CAXITT010000479.1, from coordinate 27,343 downwards.
GATATTGAAGTATACATGTGCCAATTCTCATTGATGTAGGTCGTTTCCGACGTTCGTTACGCTTGTCCCCATGACCCACATCACCATAAGGTCGCTCTTCCTAATTTCGACAACCCCCTTTTTAATGGCGGAAGTTGCCGATACTTAGGAAATATTTAATTATTACCACTATTTACATCAAAATATTTGATAATTTGTGTTAGAATGCATTTTGAAGACATTTAACCTGGAATGTTTTAATTTCAGCTTTAAAAACCCTGTAGAGTCCATATTATAAATGATCAGAATTTTCCGTTCGCAACATGTTCTCATTGGCAACCATTCACAGCCACTTGCGTAATGGCTATATCGTAGTACTATCTCAGAATTTCATTCATAAGAGTTTGCCCTTGCTTTATAGAAGTACCTACTTAGTTATAGATGTGTTTAGCCTAATAAGGGTGACCTTTCTCTGTTCGTGGCAACCAATATGGTGGATTGTCTGAATTTACCATTATTTTGTTTGTTATTTTTGTATTGAAATTGGGGTGAGGATTTTGGGGAGGGGTCACTCCTCCCAATAATGTCCCATTAAATTGTGACATTATAATGCTATAAATTATAATAAATGATTTGCAAAATCGTCAGAGTAAAGATGTCTGTACAAGTGTAAGTGTCCTAACCATGATAAATAATTGACATAAATGGGACCTGTGATTTATAACAACAAATCTTTACTTTGATTGTATAGACTAACTGATAAATTACTCTTAAGGAGGTGGAAACCACTAACAATGATTTCAATCTTAGTATTGCAGCATAAATTTATTTATTTTCAGTGCCCCGAAGAAATCACAATCGATATGAAATGAAGTACCGCCGTGAAATGTACATCAGACGTTTGGAAGTTGGACCAGAAAAAGAACGACGCAGATCTGAGTGGATAAACTGGTAAAATGTTATATCTCATGAGATCAAGTAATTGAAAATTAACTATTGAGATATTTCAAATAATTGTTATTAAAAAGATTTTGTTGTTAGGTTTCATCAGGTCTTATTTTTATGAAATCTTAAACATTTTCATCTCTTTTCCATGTTTCTTTAGGAATTATGATTGTGAAATATTTGCATTTGGTAAACGGCTGAGTGAAGACTTGAGTGAATCAGTTCTGAGACAGGCATTTGTACAAAGGTAGACATGTATTACTTGAAATAATTAACACTAAAAGATATTGATTTGAAAAAAAACTAAAAAAACTAATGAATGGCTTTGGTCATTCTTATCTTTTGACTTTGAAGAAAATGTAATGGGCAGATTAAATTTGAGAAGTTACATAGAATTTGGTGTTTTCAGGTGTAGTTAAAATGTTTTTTTACTAAGAAATGTACTTGAATGGTTATATATTTCTTGAGTCAATTCCACATCTAAATATTGCATTGTCAGGAAAAAATTTATTTTCAAAATGATCATTATAGAGCATTGGATAGGTTTTGTTCATGAGCGCTTGGGAATGTAAAATACAGTTAAAGTCTAAATCACATCTTTCTGTTTTTAATAGTTAAGACATTAAACTGCCCAAATGTTTACTTTTCATTTATTTTTCTCATAGTTCTTATATTGAGAGGGAAAAACAAAAGCGAAAAGAACTAGGCATTGATACAGATGTGATGTCCTTTCAACTACAAGACAATGGAGAACTTGCAGAAAAAGGTTAACTTTGAAATGTTGCTGGTTGTCTTTTAAACTTTTCACACAAGCATTGACAAAAATTGCACATTCAAAAGAGATATCAATTCGATTTTAGCCCAATTATGCAGAAATTGCATCATTAATTATTTTTCTTTTCACAGGTTCTGAACTGCTGAGCAGTTATATTAAGGTCTATCTAAGGAACATGTATCCATACATGTTTGAGGAAGGCGTTAGGTAAATATTGAAGCTCATTGTAATACATTATATTTCTTATATATATGAGGCAAACATACCTTATATCTTTTTTTTTTCTTATACATAAACCAAATATATCATTAAACCAAAATTTTGAAGAAATATAATTTTACACATACAAAATATGGTGTGTAATGTAAGTTCAAATTTTGATAAGATTTTGTTTAAATAACTTATTCAATTTCTGTATCCCCAAAATTTTTCCATTGCCAGGTTGCACGTTAATTTGTTTCTGGCATAATTTTGAAAACATTGTTTTATTATTATGTCAAATCTAACTTCAAAAATATTGTGTTATATTAATGTTTGAAACTCTTTTGTAGCACTTGGTATCCATTTTTTTCTTTCTTTAATTCCTCAATGTCAAACAGTCAAAATTGGATCTACCAACTGAAAACTTAACAATTTCTTCAATATACACCCTTTGCTAAAGCAGTGCACAAGATACTTTCAGCTAGCGCATTTTCTTTTTGACTTGAGAACAATTCTAGGGGGTCCGTATTCCCACAGCATGCAACCATCTTGAAATACTTAAAAACATAACTTACTTTGAAGCACGGCAAACGCTTCCGCTCCCTCTGATAAGATTCCTGACATATGATAAATTTTATGGCATGGTTGATTTCAGGATGAGGAGTAGATTAAATATCTTTTTATTTTTTTTATTTTATTTATTTAAAACTTATACAAAATTGTTATGTTCACATTTGTAAATGTAAAGTTTATAGATCACAGCATATAACTTTTCTGTAATTGGGATGAATAAAGATTACTCCTTTTACATTTTTCAGTTCCATCCATGACTACTTGGTTTCAGAGCAGATGCTTTCCTATATTGCTAAACACATAGGCTGTGAAGATCTCGTTCTTAGTGAGGTTGGTTTCTTGTTCCCTAGTCCTGTCATGATAAATTCGGACCGTTTGTTAAAGCAGTCAATAAATTACTAGTACACCAGATCAAGCATATATGCCATATGATGTGAAATGAGCTCTAGGCAATGTTGTTTGTCATTAACAGGACTTCCCAGTCAAGTCATCAACACTGAGTCAAACCTTCAAAGCTGTTGTTGGAGCTGTCCTCAAAGACAAGGTAACTGGTTCCTGTGGTGATCTAGTGTGTTCAGGTGTTTAACTCAACACTAAACAAGTGTGATCAGTAAGAAGGTTCAAAGCTCCATTCAATTAAGGTTATAAACTCCAGATGCTAGTGATAGATGGAGATGTTTTTAAGAAGCAAAAAAATGTATTGTGCTGATGATTTGATTGTGTGTACGCATAGCAAGTTATATTGTGTGCTGATTTGATTGTGTGTACACATAGCAACTGATATGTGTTGATGATTTGATTGTGTGTACACATATATGATACCATGTGCTGATGAATAGATTGTGTGTACATATAGAAAAAGATATCATGTGCTAAACAAGTTTCCCCTATGATGTTTAAAGGGAACAAGATGTAGGCCAAATCCCTAAGTGAGATTTTAATTATAAGCTGCTCGCAAATCTCAAGAGTCGGTTATACATAATATGTTAAGTGACTATTTTCAACACATAGATAATAATAAAAAAAATCTATGTCATCCCTCAGTATCATTTCTATCAATTTGTTTAGTCTAGACTACCAAAATCTTAACTGCTTTCCTTCCTAGGGACAAGAGCGAGCTGAATGCTTTGTCAGAGATTTTGTTCTGCCCCAACTGATCAGCAAAGACATCAACGAGTTGTGGGAGTTAATCAACCCGATGGGTCTTTTATCAGCTGTGTTGGCATTAATTGGCAAAGGGCCACCAGAGCCAAGGTATGTGCTAGAATTTAAAAAAAAAATTTTAACTTCTCATTTTTGAATTAAGCCCAAGGGCACATTTTAAAAATATTTTTTTCAAGCTGTGTAGGTTAGTTTCTTATCTAAAATTTGGTCATCAGTTTTTTTGGGGTTTTTTTTTAAAGACTTTCTTTCTTCTCACAAATCCATTGAGTATTGATTGTAGCATCAAACTTTTTCATCACACGGGACCCTCTCGCCATGTTTGATTGCGCCTGGCTCGTGCTGACCTGTAAGCAGAGCCGTTCTTAGGAGTTTGGGGGTCCGGGGGTGGAGCTCCCTTGAGCTGAAGAGAAAACGTCACCCACCACTGTGACTCCTCCATTCTGCCTTCATCAATGTTTCCTCTTTCCCATTCCCACGGCCAAGCCCCCGATTTCCTGTCTGCCACCCCCAAAGCTCCCCCCTTGCTGCTTCCCTTCCCCTGCCTCCGAATTCAACTCAGAATGATAAATTTCAGGATGAGGAAGGTAATGTGAGTGACACAGACGGCTGCAGTGCCAGTTTAAAAAAAAAAAACGGGAGACCGAGGGCGCCTCACATTCGGGGCCCTACGCCGATGCGTAGTCAGCGTATGCCTAAGAACGGGCCTGCTGTAAGGTCGCATCTGAGTTGCGACAGAGTGAGAGCTAGCTGGGTTGTGGGAGGGTGGGTAGTGAGTGAATGGGAAATGAGAAGAGTTGTTTTTGTCTTTTTTCAAACTACCTCACCACCTTCACTTCCAAAAACCATTGGTCCAAGGAAATTAAGATGATTCTCTACTTTTTGGTGTGTTTAAACTCATCTTTAAAAAGAAGGTATATGTTTTTATATTATTTTACTTACAGGTTGTTGTGGAAATCAGCTACTAACACAATTATGTCCCTTTACTGGGTAGGCATCTACAGTGACAAACAACTCATAGGAAAGTGTAAGTCTTTGCTTAAAATCTTTTTGTGCGGTACAGTTTTTATAATTCGCTTAACTCTTTAACTTGGACAGCGGCGAAAGTTTTGCGATGAGATTTGTTTTAATTACAAAATAAATTCTAAACTTTTTTCCAACTGCAGACTCGAAGCTACAAGAATATTCATATTCTTGACCACTTAATAAATGTAAATAAAAAATAATTAATATTTGACACAGATTGGGGGCAAGTCTTCCTAAAGTTAAGTTTTGAAAACTTTCATTATTGTGATTCAGTGATATCCATGACCCTGAAACACAAATGTAAGATTTATATTTCCCATCATTTGTTTAAGTACCAATTTATGAAATTACATTTTCAGCCCCAGGGGAAACAGTGACCATTGCAGAAGAAATGGCAGCCAGGGAGGCACTGAAGAAGTTGATGAAGACTGATGACAGCAGATCCCCTTTAATACTAGGGAGAATGGCAGATAATTTAAAGCTGGACTATAAGAGAGTCAACGTCAGCGCAGAGGAAGTCACAAGGAAACATTTCAGCAATGAAGACCGACATAACAACACTGCCACCTCTTAACAGCTACCCTTGGTTTGATGGAACGTTGGATGATCTAGTGTCAACTGTACAAATGTATGACTGATGATGTGATAGCAGATAATACCTTTTTTTTATTATGTATTAATGAATTAAAATTAATTATTGTAACTGTTAAATGTTCTTTTTGTTTCAATCCTATTTTTGCTAATGAAGGTTATGTTCATTAATTTAAAGCCCCCGGGCTTTGCTTGATGGATGACGCGGAAGAAGTTCAACAACAGCTGGGAATCGGAGCATGGGAAAAGAAAGCATCAGTTAGGTCTGAGTGGGAGGAAGTGGTGTGGCAGGATAAAGCCCTACTTGGGCTGTAGCGCTACAGGTCTGAGTGGAAGGAAGTGGTGAGGCCGGCCAAAGCCCTACTTGGGCTGTAGCGCCACAGGTCTTAGTGGAAAGAAGTGGTGAGGCCGGCCAATGCCCTACATGGGTTAGTTCATTATGAAATATATTAGATAGTTGCACAGTTTACAAAAAGGTACCAATGGTCTGGTGACAGAGTTTTCAAAGACAGGGGGCCAGGGAGAACTTATTAAACAATTCATGATACAGTTAGTTCCCGATCCATGAAACTATAAGTAAGAATTGTTTTGATTTAAGATTTTTAAAAACCACAGAAAATGAACATCCATCAAAACTTTGCAACATCTTCTCTTGAGATTTCTTTGAACTGATAAGTCAACGCAAAGTTGAATCTGTGTGTGCACAAGTGGGAGTTGACTTGGAGTAAAGACCAATGAATCATTATATTTAAACATTATAAAGAGCAATGAGTCATTAGATTTAAACACCTATGATATAGGCCTAGATTAAGTACGCACTGCGGGAGGAAAAAAAAGGTGTGTGGGGGAGGTTTTATTATGCGTAGGGCTGGTGGGAGTCTGCAAACAATACATACATTTAAATCACGAAATTCTGAATCTCTCTATTACTATTGTATGGCATCATTCCGTCTGCAGGAGACGATAGATTATCTCTATTGCTTGCAGCTCTTGGTGTGGCTGGTGAGACCAATCCTCGAATGGCAGTCTCTGTTACATTTCCCACACACGAATGCTGTGGAGCAGTATTTACCGGCCTTCCTCCTCGCTCTTTTTGCAGCTGTTTCCGCCCTGTTTTGATCCTCGGCATGTAGCGATCCTGCCTTCACGATGCCCCGCCATGAGGATCGATCCTCTGCCAACTCTTCCCAGTTTGAGATGTCGATGTTAGAGGACTTCATGTCTCTTTTGCAAATGTCTAAGTATCTCAGACGAGGCCGTCCAACTGACCTTTTCCCTGTCGCCAGCTCGCTGTATAGCACGTCCTTTGGTATGCAACCAGATTGCATTCGCTTGACGTGTCCAAGCCAGCGGAGGCGTTTTTGGATTAACATGGCTGGGACACTACACATGTTTGTTTGGGACAGGACATCCGTGTTGGGGACTTTGTCTTGCCATTTAATGTTAAGGATGTGGCGCAGGCATCTGAGGTGGAAGCCATTGAGCCTTCTTTCGTGTTTAGAGTTTGTGGTCCACGACTCGCATCCATACAAAAGTGTGTTCAGTACGCAGGCCTGGTACACCTGCAGCTTAGTTCTTGTTGTTAGTTTGGCGTTTGACCAGACTCTTTTCTTCAGTCTGGCCATAACAGTTGCGGCCTTCCCTATCCTCCCACTTATCTCATCCTCCATTGAGAGGGTGCTCGATATGTTGGATCCCAGATATGTGAATCTGTCAACAGTATCCAAGTCGTAGTCGTCGATGGCGATAGTGGGGAGGGAGTCAGCGCCCTGTGCCATAATGTTAGTTTTCTTTAGGCTAATTGTCAGGCCAAACTCTTTGCAGGCAGCGGATAGGCTGGATACGAGGCTCTGCAGGCCGTCAGCTGTGTGAGATACCAAAGCGGCATCGTCGGCAAACAAGAACTCCAGCAGCAAGACCTTTCTTGTTTTAGTCTTAGCTCAAAGGCGGGCAATGTTGAATAATTTGCCGTCATCTCTAGGGTGGATGTATATCCCCTCGCTTTTGTTCTGAAAGGCATACACGAGTAGGATGGAGAAAAAGATTGAGTCTCTCTATTACTATTACATATATTTATATGTGTCTGTTTGTTTGTTCCACAAAGGCTTTTACATGGATTGATGGATCGTGACCAAACATGGCACATATATCCATCATTATCCAGAACTCTTAAGGGGCTATGAACTTTTCATAACATTATGTTTGGGGCCGGGGGCCCCGAAGTCGTTCTTTTTCTTATATGAGATATAAAAATAAAATTACTAAAAAATACTCCTACGTGAATGGATGGATCTTGACCAAACTTAGAACGCATAGACTTCGTTATCCATATTCAAATAACAAAGGGAACTGAACTCATAATATCCATCCCTATGGGGACGGGGCCCCGTTTAATTTTTTTTCTTAAATAAGCTATGTAAATATCTATTGTCTTTATACTCCTACATGAATTGATGGCTCTTGACCAAACTTAGTACCGGTACAAACACACTTGATTATGCATATTCAAATACCGAGGGGTACTAAACTCATAATATACATCCCTAGGCGGCCCCATTTTATATTTCCTTATATAAGCTATATAAATATTATTAGGCTTATACACTTTAGGTCTTATGTGAATTCATGGACCTATCTATGCCTAACTTGGTAGCGATACCCTTCATTGTCCGTTATGAAACATCAGTGGATTTCAAACCAGTAATATCCAATCCATGCAGGGCCGATCTAGAATTTCAAAAAAGTTCGATAATTAAAAAAAAGCGATATCTATGGCATTTTTAAACCGATTTTAATGGGAAAATTTTACATTTTAACTCCCATGTGTATCTGAATGATTTTTATAGGGCCCACCATCTCAGACATAACAAAACGGTACTTTATTAAATGGGCCCCAACAGGGCCCCTATTTCCATTTAAATGTACGTATACTATTTTGTATTTGATAAATAATTACGTAAAAAAAGTAATTTTTTTATGGGTTTCATGAAAGTTATTAAATTTAATTTAGAATGTTCCAGAAGGTTCTATATTGTTCTATGAGGATATATAATGGGATCCAAAAGCTTATTCGAACAAAATCGCGCTGAGGATGATCCCAGAGAGGAACAAGATCCTAATGGGGAACGAGATCCAACAGTAAACTGGAACCCTTTCGTTACGCGATCCCATGGGGGAACGGGAGTGTGCAGGGATTGGGGGTCCCAATGCCATCCCGGGCCACGCCGGGTACATTCGCTAGTCTCTAGTAAAGCCAAAAGTCACCTAATCCATCTGTGAAATCTCTAAGAAATTACTGAAATGTTTCGTATTGATCGCCATACCGTGGCTTTATGTTTCCACTCGCTAGTTATCCCAACAGTATGAGTTATCTGTACGAGATTCTTTGCGTTTGACCTAATTTATGGATTTTTTTTTTTTTTTTTTCGGATGCATCAAAGGGGGGGGGGGGGAGCTAATATTTTTTTTT
>CAXITT010000478.1:585722-631743 GCA_964033795.1 Lymnaea stagnalis | reverse complement strand
AAAAAAAAAAAAAAAATTCCAAATTTTTTTTTCCAACACACTTAGTTCATTTTAAAAAATTTAAATTAAACCACACCCCCCCCCCCCCCAAACCCACAAAGCATAACTTTTGTATTTCAAATAGTCATGTGAGATAATGTATTTTGAAACAAAATAATTAAACTTTCTTAAATATATTTAAATATTCTTTTTATGTGTGTGCCACATACACATACAAATTGTACTTACAAATTTCTGCAGTTAGCCAAAATTTTCTGTACTGAAATATTATCAAGATTGGGGAATTCTCCTCAATATCAATAAAAAGAACCTTTATAGTTCTATGTTAGCTGGCCAAACGATGTAGTAAACACTTGAGCTGAAGACAAAACAATAAATACATTTAGTTTGTTTTATGGTATGGTATTTATTTATATAAATACGATTCTTATATCTCAATCATTAAAACCAGCATGCATTGCTAGTAAAGAAAATTGCGCTCCTTCTTGAATTTCAAGAACATGGTGTAGTCATTTAAATATCATTTCCCCATGCTTTAAGATGCAATGTTGTGCACTTAATATTTTGAAAGTCTGTGATCATTTTCAAAAATATAGAATCTCAGACTACAGTTTCACACTGATCGTGGTCATTTTTGGAATTAATTTGAACACCCTGGAATTAAATAGCAATAAAGATAAATTTGGAATAATTGTAAAAATAAATGAAATCAAATCAATGATAAATACATTTTAAATAAAATAAAGTAATAATTTGTGATTCAATGTTAAGTAATTTTTAAAATAATTTGTGAATTGTTCCCTTTGAGTCGTTCCCTTTTTTGATTTAAATGGATCGATGCCCACTAGACCAAACAACTCTCATGTAATGATTTAATCTTACATCAATTTCCACTGTGCCTTCATCCCATGTCTCCCATTTTAATTTGTACACGGGCATAGCTGGCGCTAAAATTGGCAACATCTGCCTGGTGCTTCCAAACAAACGGGCATTGATTTCAACCAACAAACTTGGATGCGTGCTGACTACTGTCTGCCAAACCTTACAGCTCACAACGTTACCTGATGGAGTAATACAATTTCAATACCATTGATTTTTTTGCGTGCATTGGATAGTTTGTGAAATCACGATTCGAAATCTCATTTTTTTTAAAAGGGGGGCTTCGTTATAGCAAAAATAAAAACCATAGCGTTATTATAGGGATCGTGCAACAACGGGCGCTGCTATGGCCACCCTCAACCCCTGGACGTTGTAAACATAATGATGCGACAGCAGGGCGTTGTCATGGCAACGATGAACAATTAGGGCATTGCTACAACAATGATAAACAACATGGCGTTGTTATCACAACAATTAAATACAAGGCTTTGGTATTTACAATGGTACAACAAACAGGGCGTCGTTTTTTTCAATCATACAACACAGAAAGACACAATAGAAAGAATGCCAATGGCCGAAGGTGGTCGAACATATTTTAGATTAAACACTAACATGGAAATCTCTAACTAATTTAATGATGTAAGGAAGCCTCACCACGGCCAGCATTGCGCTGACATTATGAAAATACTAAATAACCGTGGCTCGTCCAGATTTATGAAAATTTTTGTAAACGGTCAGTTTTCATAAACGCACACAGGGTTTCGATAAAAATAAACAATTTCAACAACAACAACAACAAAAACTAACAAATAAACATACCTGGTAAAAGATTTCTATTAACCCAAAGCTTAATGTAAGAAAGTTTCGGACAGTCCTAGGGCCCAGGTTTCTGATCAGCTCCTCGGAAACAATGATATATTCCACGTGTATATAACGCAAACGTGTGAATTTCTGAATTTGTTTCTAGGAAGGAAAAAAAAATATATTTCCAAGTCTGTAGAAGTGAACACTTTTGAAAAAAAATTTTTAAAATAAAAATGAGAATATCGTAATTCAATCCCTGGTGAAGTATGGGAAAACTTTTACTGGTCATAACATTCGAATTTGAGAATTAATGCGCTGTACTACACATTTAAAAGGCTAAAACACCGAAATATAAAGATAAAATTAGGGGGACTATACCAGCCGTCATGAAAATCATTCCTCCGTGTCTTCGTGTGAGAAGTAGCTGATGGACGAACAGCAAAAGCAAAAGTAGATATAGATATAAAGTTAAAGTGACAGTAACCTCGAACTGTGGGACAATTTCTTGTTGCTGGTAAATAGACACTTCCTTTAGAGACCGACAGACCGAATTGCAGCTTCGGCGCCGAAAGTAGCTTTTTATCACTTTCAGCCAAGTTTCGGTTTCGGCCGAAACTGAAAAGTTAACTTTCGGCTTAATTTCGGTTTCGGCCGAAAGAGAAAACTTAAATTTCGGTTTTTCTTCGGTTTCAAAATTGACTTAGACTTTCGGCCATCCGGCTGAAAGTGACTCAGGTTTTCGGTCCTTTAATACTCAGCGAAAGCGATATTTAACAACAAACTAAGCGACATTTAAGAACAAATTAAGCGATCTTTGAGAACAAACTAAACGATATTTAACAACAAACTAAACGATCTTTAAAAAAAAAAAAAGCAATCTTTAACAACAAACTAAGCGATCTTTAACAACACACTAAGCGATCTTTAACAACAAACTAAGCGATCTTTAACAACAAACTAAGCGATCTTTAACAACAAACTAAGCGATCTTTAACAACAAACTAAGCGATCTTTAACAACAAACTAAGCGATCTTTAACAACAAACTAAGCGATCTTTAACAACAAACTAAGCGATCTTTAACAACAAACTAAGCGATCTTTAACAACAAACTAAGCGATCTTTAACAACAAACTAAGCGATCTTTAACAACAAACTAAGCGATCTTTAACAACACACTAAGCGATCTTTAACAACAAACTAAGCGATCTTTAACAACAAACTAAGCGATCTTTAACAACAAACTAAGCGATCTTTAACAACAAACTAAACGATCTTTAACAACAAACTAAGCGATCTTTAACAACAAACTAAGCGATCTTTAACAACAAACTAAGCGATCTTTAACAACAAACTAAACGATCTTTAACAACAAACTAAGCGATCTTTATGAACAAACTAAACGATCCTTAAGAACAAATAAAGCGACAACCATCACTAACATAATGGTCAGGCACTTTCTGGGGCTCTTAATAAATATCGAAACTCAAAATTCCCCCTCTACTTTTGTCCGCACTTGTCCGCATCAGACTGACTAGCCAACCCACACCCACACTGTTTTTTTGTAGACGTGCGCATAAAACAATACAAATGACTGTACCCACAGGTGTGGGATATGGGGGGTAAGTATTGATTCAGGAGATTTACCATTCGAATGATTAGTGCAAGGGTTGGGAGGGGGGGGGGGTCGGCAGAAAATTCGTATCGTTCAAGAGGGATTGTTTAGATTTTCACGTGTTGTTGTAGGACGGTTTTTAATTATATAATTTTATTATGAATGGTTCTCAATTTTCGATTGAGTGGTTCTCAATTTTAATAATTAGTATGCTCATTGTGTAATTTGAGTATTTTTGTGTTGTTGGACAATTATTTTTCTTTTTAATTATTATATAATTTTAAGTGGATCTCAAAGTATGATGATAAATGTTGTGTATTTTCTAATGAGTGGTTCTCAGAGTGCTTTGATTGTAATTATTATATAATTTATTATGAGTTGTTCTTACTTTCTATTGAAGGGGTCTCAATTTTCTATTGAGTGGTTGTCAATTTTTATAATTAGTATACTCATTGTGTAATTTGACTTTAATTATTTTTTCTTGCATATTTTAAGTGAGTCTCAAAGTATGATGGTAAATATTGTATACTTTCTAATGAGTGGTTTAAATTATGTAATTTTTCTATTGAGTGGTTTTCAATATTTTATGACCATCGCACGATTCAACAGAATCATGATTTTTACTATACAAGTGTAAGATTCAACAGAATCATAATTTTTACATACATCATTTTTTTTCAATTGCATAATATTATGATTGGTTCTCAAATTTCTATTGAATGTTTCTCATTTTTTTCTAATAAGTGATTCTCAAAGTGTTTTGAGAATATATATATATATATATATATTAAAAAAATTAATTAGTTTTCTTGTATATTTTAAGTGATTCTCAAAGTATTGGGGTCATTTTTGGCTGCATTTTAATAGGTTTTCTTATATTTTTAATTAGTTTTCTTGTATATTTAAAGTGGTTATCACTATGTCGGGGTTGATTTTCTAATAAGTGGTTAGGTGTGAATCATAACGAGTTTTCTTCTTGTTATTGAATAATTCTGTTGTAACAGGATAAGTGTATTGAATTTTATTGATGAGTAATCAAATATTTCTCATTTTCAGCGGGTTCTTAAAGTGTTTTGATTGTATATTTGCTTGTATTTTCATTAGTTTTCTTGTCTATTGTATATAGTTTGGTAGGCAGGACAGGTGACTTTAAGCTTCTTCTTTTGAGAAGTTTGAGGACCGAGTTGGCTCATAGTTAGCGTAATTTTAGTGTGTTGTTTAAATGTGTAGGCTTAGTGTATTATGTTTTGTACGCATGACAGATGTTTTAAGTTTCTTCTTATTGTCATGTATGAGGACCGAGTTGGCTCATAGTTAGCGTTTTTGTAGTGTGTTGTTTAAATTTTTAGGCTTAGTGGGTTATGTTTTGTACGCATGACAGCTGTTTTACGTTTCTTCTTGTCAATTTTGAGGACCGAGTAGGGTCCTAATTAGAGTTATTGTAGTGTGTTGTTTACATTTTTAGTCGAGGGGGTTATATTTTTAATTAGTGTTCTTAATAATACGAAAACCATTGAGTTATATTTCTCCATAGACTTTACAGACCAGGGACCCTTTCTACACGTGTGTGCGTAACGTTATCAACGAAACCGGCCAGCGGGCGGGGAGCGCAAAACGTACCATAGAATATACGCGCAAACACTCATCACCTGGACTAGTAGTGACCAGTGAGTAAACGGGGTGGGTATGGCGTGGGAAAATCACTCGGACAGTCTGTAGTTAATCGGGGAGGGGGTAGGGGGTCGTGGAATGTACGCGCATTCCAGCGTTATTCAGGGGATATGGGGGTGGGGGGTCTTTATTTTTGAACGGGTTTTCAGGCTCTTATGTAATATTTTGATCAAATTTTCAAAATCGCCATCAATCGTTTTCATGTATATTTTAAGTGGGTCTCAAAGTATGTGGGGGGGGGGTCGATTTTCTAATGAGTGGTTCTCAAAGTGTTTTGATTGTATTTTGATTTTTTCTTATATTTTTAATTAGTTTTCTTGTATATTTTAAGTGGGTTTAATTATGTAATTTTCTATTTTTTACTAATCAACTTTAAAAGTCAACCCTACATAATTACAAATAGGGTGAAGAGAACAACACATAAAGCAAACTTCTTTTGGTAAGGTATGGATCTCGAAGAATATGATTCATTTATGTTATCAGATTGTTCATTTTTATTATTGACAATGTAATACTTGACAACTCGTGCAGCAAAGGCATAAACAGAGACAATCCTTCCCCAGTTTACGTGCCCATCAGAAAAGATTTCATCCGCAACAATAACAAAAGTTGTAAATGCATTTGTTTCATCTGGTTTTAGTCTGTTGGCCATCCCTGTAAAAACTAAATCATGCCGATCTGACAGCTCTTTCACAGTACGCCGTAAGGTGCGACACTATTTATTGGGAGGCTTTTTAGGATTCACTTGATCAAAATTAATACGTAAATCTTCTGCCATAGACTATGCCTCACGACAAATTTGATCCAACGGTGAGTTGGAGAATGTCTGGGTACTTACTAGCTTCCATCACTCTTGCAATATCGACTTATAGTGTTATGTATCACTTTTCCACACGTGGAACACTTAACATACGTAAAAACGCCCGTCCAGCTAGCACATCACAACACCCTGTTTGTGTTTTATCTTGTTTCTCAACTAACTTTTTGTCTAACTTACCAACTGCGGGGACATCTGGATTTTTTCAAAGACAGTTTTTAATTTTCTCAAATGCAGTTTTAAAGTTCTCAAATGCAACTTTTAAGTGATACCACGCAGTGTTTTATTAGATACCATGCAGTGTTTTAAGTGTTACCATGCAGTGTTTTAATTTTTACCATGAATTGTTTTAATTTTTACCATGCAGTTTTTAAAGTTCTCAAATGCAAATTTTAATCCTTACAACGCAGTGTTTTAATTGTTACCATGCAGTGTTTTAAGTGTTACCATGCAGTTTTTTTAAGTGTTACCAGGCACAAATTTCATTTCATCTACCCACTCAACCTCTTTCCATCCAACATTACCCGTCAAAACTTTACGATGGTCATCTACCATATCATAAACCACGTTAGTGTTTTGTCTTCTCTGACCACAGACATCTGTCTTCGTCTCATCTAACAGCTCTTCCTACCTCCATCGTTTTTTTTCTGATAATCTCAACTCTTTCAACATCTTTCATCCTACCACAGCCAAGTCCACAGTCAAACATTATAAATATGTCCAACAGAACTCAAACATTACTATGTCTTACACTAACAATTGCAAAGCCCTTTTTCGTTAAAAAAAATTTAATGACCAAACAACGGACCAGATCGAGCAACAAAGCATTATCTAAACTTTAAAAAAAAACATAACGAAAAAAAAACCCGGAAAAAAAACGAAAAAAAAAAGCAGATCAGATAACATTCAACTTGTAAACTAGAATTATGTTGAATTGCAAAAAGCAATCCCAGTTTGCATAGGCAAATGTCAGGTAATGACTTCTTCTAACAGAGCCTTTCATCGGCCAATCATATAAGTTAGCGCGAGATTTCCTCTTGACGGGAGAGTTTGATGTTTTGCAGATGACTTCTCGTCTCCGCATCCGGCAAGTTCAGGATGTTAAACATGGCAGCAAGTGGCCTAGCCCACAACACCTGCCTCATTTCCAAATCTTTCGTAGGCATTGACAAGTACGTAGTGGTCGACTCCGTTGGCTGCTAAATGAAAGGAAATATATAATTTAATATAAGGAATTATCTGCAGAAATACATTTTAAAGAACATATTAAACAATTTGTGGTAAAAGGGATCTGGGACTTAAGCTTGTGTGGTTTCGTACGTAGTAAAGAGAAGAAGATTGCGTATTAGAATTGGGTTGGGACAGCAACAACACAGGAAATCTATTAAGTTTTTTTTGTTTTTATTTACTATGTGCTGTTACTTGTCTTACTTCTATTTGTCTTGTTTGCTGAAGAAGGCTCTAAGAAGAAACGACCAAATCTTATTGTACTGTCTATTAATTCAAGTTCAACATACCTCGTTCTTATATTTGATGTACCCAACTTGAATGCCGCCCATCAATTATGATGTTTAAAAAAATGAACAGCGCCATGAAACTCGGCACATACGCCTAGTAGCACCTCGCAGTAACGGCTACTCAAGGCTTAACGGCGTTTCGCAATAACGGCGCACTTTTATGTCCGCCCGTGATGCTCACTACCCCCCAAGTGTTGTGCGGAAGGAAACGCACGCACCACCGAACAGACGCTATCGTAAAACTGCTAAACATAATTTTAAATGGAAACTTTGCATACATTTCCTTTGTCAATCACTGTTTTATAGTAGGCGTTATCGCAAACTTAATATAATATATAGTAGATAGTACGTAGTTTTTGCTTGCAGGCTCCCGCGAGTCACAAAATAGCCTGAATTCACTTACCGACGTTTTTCACTTATTGGCGAGGGTCCGTTCCCAATGACGCTGTTATTGCAAAGGTGCTGCTGTACCTCATCTAGATCAATATATACCAGAGGGACATGTAGACATAATTCAAATGATAAGGACATTTATACCAGGTGAAGAAACCCCCATAGTCTATCGCTTAGAAAAAACAAGAAAAATCAGATGAAAAGAAAGAATTGTTGAAATCGATAATTTTTAATCAATCCCATTTTGTATATGAAAATTTCAGGTCATCATTTCTTCTAAATGTCCAACAGATCTTTTGTGGGTTTTTCCCCCTTAGAATGTGTGTGAGATTTCGTAGTGACGCGCTTCTATGTTTTTTAGAAGATGGCTCGTCGTGTCGTCTCAATATCCATAAAGCTCTCAAGCTGTTATACGTGGCAGCAAGTTGCGTACGCTACAACACCTTCCTCATTTCCAAACCTCTCGTAGCCATTGACGGCAACGCAGTGGTCAACTCCGTTGGTTGCTAGGCATAGAGAGATGATCATTGCGTTAAGACAATCGTTATGTATAAAAAAAACTCGTTTTTCCGAAAATCCTAAAATGAGTTTTTAACTAATTAATCACCCCCCCCCCCCAAACCACCAACTCCTAAAAAACCCAATAAAAAAAATGTTATGTATAAAAAAACCTCGTTTTTCCGAAAATCTCAAAATGATTTTTAAACTAATTAACCCCCCCCCCCCCAAACCACCAACTCCTAAGAATCCTAATAAAAAAAAAATTTAAAAAAAAACAGAGAAAAACTATTTTATATAGCAGCCTTGATAATGATTCTCTTAGTCAGAGTTGGAGTTGAACATTATTAGTGTGAGCTGATATACGGCGCCAATCAACGTTACTTGACAGAATTGGTATGAAAAGAGAACGATTACACGATGAAGTGTTCATATTACAAGCTGTAAAAATTATCGGTATACAGGGCTTTCGAGGCAGAGGCGTATGAAGCTAGGTAGAGGTCCAACCCGGGAGGGCCTCTTTTTCTTTATTTGGATAGGCGCCATTTCGGGACAACTGCAGAGTTTTTTGTTGTTGTTTTTTTTGCTCGTGAAAGTGGGCGACAAAAATCCCGTCCCACCCCTGGCAACTGGCGACAATAATCCTAGCAACGCCACTGTTCCGAAGTTAAAGAATTAAATATCATCAGAAAGAATAAACCCTTAGGTCGTAAGTGTGTGAGCCGATAGCATAAATCCTCAACTATTATCATTGTTCGTAACTGTTATGCTGATAGCGTAACCTGTTGTCCGTTTTACCTGTTGTTAGTGAGGATTAAACACATTCAGTAAAACACTTAATTTACACAACCCTATCCATGACATTCAGACCAAACAATTTAACACAGCACTGCAGAAGTTAGATAGGCTTACTCTCAATGAAGGCCCCGGCAGCTTTAGCGTTGGGTGTGTACACATTGCATCCCGTCATGACCTGACCAGCCGGACACTGGACAGTGGATCTGGCGCCCACCTGATGACCACCGGGTGCTGAGTGGGCGCTGGTGCATTTGATGTTTCCACCTTTACAGCAGGCGGCGTATGAGACCACACCTGGAAATGGAACATTAACGACACACGACTAAGTGTACATTGTGCATGTTGGAACAGAGAATGCATGCTTTAGAGCAATTATCGCTTTAGAACACTGAATGCTTTATAACATTGAATGCCTTATAAAATTGAATACTGAGTACAACATTGAAGGCTTTATAACATTGAAGGCTTTAAAACATTAAGTGCGTCATAAAATTTGAATGCTTTATAACATTGAATGCTTTATGACACTGAATACTTTATAACATGTAATGCATTATAACACTAAAAGTTTTATTAATTTGAATGCTTTATATTTTTGAATGCTTTATAACATTGAATACTTTTTCCACGGTGTCTCGCATATAACCTTTTTTTAAAAGGATGGTTTGAAGACAATGTACGTTATATGTACAGGCGTCTGTAAGTCTGACCTAAATATAATTTCCTGCCGTTTCTGGATTACATCAGATAATAGTTGTAGAAATCTGGCATGGCTGCGATTCTTACATTATTTAGATAGCCCCCTCCCACCCTTGCTGAGATTAATAGTATCGGATATAGACATACGTTTAAAGAAAAAAAGATGCCAAAAATAACCACGGAAGAGCACTGGTATGGTACCCTCGAGGTTTAAGAACCGGGAAAAAACCAAAACAGCCAGCGAAAGGTGGTCGAAAAAGATGGTATATTGATAGAAAAGCGACGAAAGAGTTAAAGAAGATTGCAAAAGACAGGAAGGCTTCGAAATAAAGTTTTTAACGGCCGCGCTTCACTTGGGGTTAACAATTTACGCTTACTCTTTGATATTTGTTAGCTTTACACGAAAGAAAAAATTGCTTTCCGGGTCCAAGTTTTCAACATTAAAAGATAATGAAACTATCAGACATCTTACCAGCAGCCACACCGTCATTTTGACCAATGCAGGATGTGTTTGTCATGAGAGTACCATCTGAGTCTGACAAGTAGCTTAATGTGGCACATCCTAGGTAAGCAATGGAAGCAAACGCATCAATTACACACAGGAAATTAACGCATTTAAAAAACTGCTAAAGAAAAAAAATTACGCGATCGGAAAGAAACAAAAATTATGCTCTATTCGGCAAATTTTTAAAAATAGAATTTATTATTGGTCAAGTTTTTGGAGAACTCTGGATTCACAAACGACACCGAGATTATGAAAAGCGTGGGATCCACTGACCTAGAGGGTAACCATCAGCACCACACGGGATAACGACCTGGTCATCTACCCCACTCCCTGATGGTCCGGCCGTCTTGTATGTACACGTAAGGCCACTTAGACTGCAACACCTGGCGCTGGCCTGGATACCTGGAGGAGCGATAAACACGGTTAATCTTCACTTTTACGTCACATAGGGAAATGTCCTCGGTGGGTCGTCGAGCGCAAGCTCTTAATACCCACCCCGGGACACCACCACACGAGCTGGACGCCGGGTCTCCTCACCGTCAGACCGTGCAGAAACACGCCGGGAACCCCCGCCCCCCAGCCTGGGGAACGTCCAGTCGACCGAAAACGCTGCGTTTAAAGCGTTCGCCGTCCACTCTCCCGTGGGTCTGGGCGGGTTTGCGTACACTTCGGGGGAAGATGTTGCGTTACCACCCCCCACCACCCAGGGAGTCTTTTGGTCGAGACGAAAGCTGGAACGAAACAGTCACCTAGGAGCGGCTTTCTCACGGCACAGCATAGCGTTTAATGGTCACTAAAGTGTAACAAAGCATAGCGTTTAATGGTCACTAAAGTGTAACAAAGCATAGCGTTTAATTGGCACTTAATTGTAACAAAGCATAGCGTTTAATTGGCACTCAATTGTAACAAAGCATAGCGTTTTATTGGCACTAAAGTGTAATAAAGCATAGCGTTTTATTGGCACTAAAGTGTAATAAAGCATAGCGTTTAATGGGCACTCATGTGTAACAAAGCATAACATTTTTGGACGCTCAAGTGTAACAAAGCATAGCGTTAATGGACTCTCAAGTGTAAAAAAGCATTGCGTTAATGGACGCTCAAGTGTAAAAAAGCATAGCGTTAATGGATGCTCAAGTGTAAAAAAGCATAGCGTTAATGGACGCTCAAGTGTAAAAAAGCATAGCGTTAATGGATGCTCAAGTGTAAAAAAGCATAGCGTTAATGGACGCTCAAGTGTAAAAAAGCATAGCGTTAATGGACGCTCAAGTGTAACAAAGCATAACGCTACGATGATGCGTGTTAGTTTAAGTGGAAAGCATTTATAAAATACAGACATAATATATATAAGAATGAGCTAAGCTGGCCGTAACGCCAAAGAACCGAAAAGATTTAAATACGTTCGGATTCATAAAAAAAGATTATAGTTATGTTCTATTATTTAACGGAAATCAAATAAATTTAAATTAGCAAAAAATAGTATTTATCCCCTTTAATTTTAGTTAAATTTTAAGTATTATTATTATTAATTACAAATACATTAAAAGTAACAACTAATGAACTATCTTAAGCATTTAATATGCATTTGAAAGTTATAAATTAAAAAAAAAATGATGCTCAAAGTATTACACCGTAATCACATGTATCGGAAAAACACAAATATCAGTTTTTTAGTGTTTTTTTTTTATAGTGCGTTGCTAAGATAGCGAAATAAAATTAAAAATAATTTGTCCAAAATAAAAACGCAAATGAAGTTAAAGCTTGAATGGCCTATGTTAGCCTAAACTCTTAAGTTTTTTTTATTTTATTTGATAACCGCTTGTTACAAGACTGATAATATATTTCCCCCTTTCTTAAAAGTAAAATTAATCAATATAATCGATTGCTCTTTAAATTGTTAATAAAACGCAAAAAAAAAAAAGTTTAGCTTTTTATTTCTTACATTTATTAAGCTTTTACTTTTTTTAATTCAAAAAAAAAATATACCTTTATTAAATTTATAACGTAATAAAAACCCTGCCTCTAAATATACTTCTAATACGAAAATGACGTTTAAGTCAATCAGTGCAGCGAAACTCCATAGCCAAATAACTTTCACTAATCCACTTATAACACATGCAAATAGAAACAAATCATATGAAGCGCAACATATGTCAGTTTGGGTATTGAAAGACTACAAATATGGTTAAAGATTTTTATCAGAGCCATTATTAGGAGTTTGGGGGCCCTGAGCATTGAGCATAGGTTGGGGGCCCCGGAAGGGGGTGGTCCGGGGGTTGAGCTCCCTCGAGCTGAGGAGAAAACACCACCCACCACTGCGGCACCTCCATTCTGCCTTCATCGATGTTTCCTCTTTCCCATTCCCACGACAAAGCCCTCGATTTCCTGTCTGCCACCCCCAAAGCTCCCCCCCCCCCTTGCTGCTTACCTTCCCCTGCCTCCGAATTCAACTCAGAATGATAAATTTCAGGATGAGGAAGGTTACTTGAGTGACACAGACGGCTGCAGTGCCAGTTTCGAGCTGAGGAGAACACACCACCCACCACTGCGGCACCTCCATTCTGCCTTCATCGATGTTTCCTCTTTCCCATTCCCACGACAAAGCCCTCGATTTCCTGTCTGCCACCCCCAAAGCTCCCCCCCCCCTTGCTGCTTACCTTCCCCTGCCTCCGAATTCAACTCAGAATGATAAATTTCAGGATGAGGAAGGTTACTTGAGTGACACAGACGGCTGCAGTGCCAGTTTTAAAAAAAACCAGGGGATCGAGGGCGCCTCATGGGGGCCCCCTCACGTTCGGGGCCCTACGCGGATGCGTAGTCAGCGTATGCTTAAGAACGGGCCTGTTTTTATTAATTTTGTTTACTGTGCGTGGGGGGTGGTCATTTTGTCCCAGGCAGCACAAGATACCTACTATTAATATATTAATGAATTTGAGAAATAATTAACCTTCTTGGGTACATACATATCGGAGGTAAGAAATAGGTTTTGACCATTTTTACGTGGATGACAATATATTTAAATCCTACGGTATTACATTTGTGAAAAAAGATAGGTTACATTCTCTTTTTACCAATAAACATATGTCTACCAATTAAGAAAATCAACGGCATAACAAAATGTGGGTCATGTTTATATAAGTATACCAATGACTATCAAAACCATATCATTTGACACAGTTGAAAATTTAATTTTTGAAAAATGGAGAATGATTAATATTTTTGTTTATACTTTGCAAAAAGTAAAGTGGATTTGTAATTTTATTAGATTAACAATTTAAAAAAAGACAAAGAAATGTGTTATAGACGAGAAAACGGTTGCTAGATCCTTCTTTAGATAAACGAATTCTTTGTTTGACGATTTTCTGATAATGTATAATTTAAAAAAAAAAAAACACAAATGACATCCGAATAGCTCGAATCTAATGGTACCCGGGTGCGAAAGGTGGCGCTGCGTGTCTGGGTCCATTTTGACTGAATGGTATTCGGATGTCATTTGTGGCATCTTATTTTAGTTAAACTGAAGAATTATGTTTACAAACATATAGTCCATTCAATTATCTTTCATTTGATACCTCATTGTGTCTTACAAACCCAACAATAAAATTTTAAATATTTTTTTTAATCCCAAACTCTCACTTCTGGTACCAGGGTACGAATAGCCACTTCGTTCAAAGTGCGACTAAAAAGACGATAATTAAATCTCCTCTCGGAAGATTTGGTTGTGACACTATCATTTAAATGTATTATAATCATAATGTTAGTTCATAAAGGCTGGGTTGTCTTCCTTACCCAGTGTTGTCGCGTAGCCGTTGATAGCTCTACAAGTGGCTTCTCCGTTGCTGAACCTAATCTGTTCTCCATCTCGGTGCCAGTCGTTGTTCTGTCATAGAAGTTGAGCACATACTAATGATTACATCTGGGATATTGCTGAGTACTGGTTGCAATTTTTTTTTTAATCCCTAAAACACACATCTTGAACAGGCTTGTATTTCTCTCATACAATGATGATATAGCTAAAAGTTTCTAGTTTACTTTTGACAACATTTCATAGGATAAAACACACGTTAGGTTCCAAATAATGACTAAGAAATTACTGATTTGTCTACGCTACAGAAATGTTTTTTTTTTTCAAAACACGCTTTACTTATAAAAACATATATACAAATGCAAAGAAGTAGATAAACAACTTGAGATTCACCGTGCCGAACCCCCCTACAACTAACATGCACAATTAAACAAATCATTATGTCCTCCTAAATCTATGCATGACGTTGACCAAAAAATGTCCCTTGTTCTTTTTTACCATTGTGGTAGTTTGGTAATGGGTCTTAGATTTTTTAGTTTTAATTTGAGGTCAAGACCTGCTGAAAATTTTGTCAACATGTTGAGGAACATCAACGGTCATAAATCTATTAAACATTGTTGTCGGTAAACCAAAATAATATAAATAATAATAATATAAACATAATTTAAAAAATAAAAATGATTTTTAATTACACCCAGCCCCAAAACAAACTTTCTTCTTTTCAATTCTTATATATTATTTTTTTTTAAAGTTTATTTTATATTAATCTTAAAATTTCCCACCTGCTTTTATATCGCAGATTGATATCACCATCTATTTCAGAACAAAAATAAAATATTACGCACCCAACATACCTGCAATACCATTAATGCCATTTCGCGCATTTATCCGTAGATTAATTTCATAAAATCAGTGTCATCATATCGCTTTCATTTTTCACTTGAAAAACGGGGAAAACTTATTTTTGGGGGTTGGGGATGAAAATTTAAATGCGTATGTGGCCAACGGTAACTTTTTATGTGCAAAGTTTTAGCTCGATAGGTTGACGGGAAGTTGGTCAATCAGCTGCCCGAAGATTTTTCCACCCAACCAAAAAGAAACTAAGAAACAAAAACAAATTTAATTTAAAAGATTTTAAAATGATTAAACTCGGACAGTAAATATCGACCACTGTATCATTACTTTAAGGTACCAGAAAAGTAACTCAAGTCAGCCATCATTACCTTAAGGTAGCCGACACCGTAAGTCAGTTTCAACCATTCAGTCCTAGACCTTAAGGTAGATGGTACAGTAAGTCAGTATAAACTTCTAATTATTTACATTTTGGTAGCTGGTACAGTAAGTTGGTATCAACCATTCAGCCCTTACCTTAAAGAAGCCATAACAGTAATTTAGTATCAACCATTCAGTCCTTACCTTAAGGTAGCCAGAACAGTAAGTTAGAATCAACAATTTATTTCTTACCTTAAGGTAGCTGATAAAGTAATTCAGTCTCAACCATTCAGGCTTCAGCTTAAGGTAGCTGGTTCAGTAAGTCAGTATCAACCATTCAGGCCTCACCTTAAGGTAGCTGGTTCAGTAAGTCAGTATCAACCATTCAGGCCTCACCTTAAGGTAGCTGGTTCAGTAAGTCAGTATCAACCATTCAGGCTTCAGCTTAAGGTAGCTGATAAAGTAATTCAGTCTCAACCATTCAGGCTTCAGCTTAAGGTAGCTGGTTCAGTAAGTCAGTATCAACCATTCAGGCCTCACCTTAAGGTAGCTGGTACAGTAAGTCAGTATCAACCATTCAGGCCTCACCTTAAGGTAGCTGGTTCAGTAAGTCAGTATCAACCATTCAGGCCTCACCTTAAGGTAGCTGGTTCAGTAAGTCAGTATCAACCATTCAGGCCTCACCTTAAGGTAGCTGGTTCAGTAAGTCAGTATCAACCATTCAGGCCTCACCTTAAGGTAGCTGGTTCAGTAAGTCAGTATCAACCATTCAGGCCTCACCTTAAGGTAGCTGGTTCAGTAAGTCAGTATCAACCATTCAGGCCTCACCTTAAGGTAGCTGGTTCAGTAAGTCAGTATCAACCATTCAGGCCTCACCTTAAGGTAGCTGGTACAGCCGGTCAGAATCTCATTCGCGTTACAGGACACCTCGGTTATTTTGTTGTATCCCACCTCGGACACGCCTGACCACCTGGTGACGCACGACAGCTGATGGGAGGTGGACGTTGATGTGGCCGTCCCTTCGTTTCTCAGACCGGCGCTGGTGGTGGAGTGGGTCACGGCGACACTCGCGAATGGATTGTGCTGGACCGGGAGTTGGATCTCATCTGAAAGAGGAATAAAGATAAAATATATTACAATATATTTCTTTTCTTTTTTTCAAAACACGCCTCTTGATTTATTTATCGCCACCAGAATGAAAAGCCAAAAATGAAAATAGTGTATTGTATTGTAACTACACATTTTGACTAACAGAGAATTAAATGCATTATTCAATCTGTTTAAAATCTCCAGGATCCTCCAAACCTTAATTTATATTTTAAAAATTCCCCTTACGAGAATATATGAATTTAAAATTGGTAATTATATAAATGCCATTGTTGAAAGTAGAAGCCATCAGTTACTCACTTCCGTCTCCAGATATCTGCACATTGACCGTGGCGTCCGTCTTCCCCACAGAGAAAGTCTGTGTCTTGATGGGTTTGTTCTTGTAATACACGACCAGGTTGTAATCTCCCTGGAAACCCCTGGCGGTGAAAGATGTTCCCGACGACAGCGATCTGTTCAGATGTGTGCTCCACTCTTCTTTGATCAGATGGAGGTAACGCAAACCGGCCTTGTCCAGCTGTGGATAATTTTACAGCATTTTCATACAACAAACCTTTTTAACAAAAAGCGGCTAGTGTTTTTCAGAAAAAAAATAATTTTCTATTATTATTTCTATCATTTTATCATAACTATTACAATCTGTATTAAAATTATTTTTAAATGTATATAAAGTAAATTATTAAAATATTCGAAACGCAATAATGGGAAGCCTAAAGGACCTCACCATTATCTGTTGTGTGGGAATTCATCTTCCTTCATCATACACCAATTTTTAAAAAAAGCTACTAAGAAAGCAATGGATATCGCTCAAACAAAACTACCCCCAACCCCCTAGAATAATTCTCTGAAGCAATATGAATTTGTAAAACTCTGACGATGTATGCCACCCACTTCATCACAGTTCCTATGATGAGCTCCTTCAAGGCGAAGTCATGCCTTCAAACTTAGGACAGAATCACAGGACAGGGTGACTGGGTGGCCAAATGGTCTAAACTGAGCAAACCTCAAGTTGGTGGTCTGGTGTACAAGTCCAGCCAAAGGCCAGTCAAGTAAAAACATCACCCCGGGTGGATGAGACTCGTTAACCTTGGTCAGCAAATCATCTAAGAGAAGGAAACTCTGAATTCAAACCCGGAGTTGGAGTCCCGTAAGGCGCAAACAATGACAATTCCTGCAACCGAACCCATCCCTGGTCGTCTTGACGTAGAGTCTTGCCACTGGATATGGTGGGCTCGGACGAGACAGTGAGGTAGACGCCGCGCAACTCTTCTTCACTTTAAACAAAGTCATCCGCGCAAGTCATCAGTCACCAGACGACTCGATGGTCCTCGTCGATCCTCGACGGACGAACAATATATAGGACAGAATCATATGTAAAATATCATTTCCCCTATCAGAATTTACCAGCGTGCTCCCCCCTGCTCTTATTACGTCTAAATAATCATTCTGAAAGTCAATATTGTCACTAAAGGATTTAAGTTTTATAGCGTATGACGGCTGAGTTTTATAGCGTATGACGGCTGAGTTTTATAGCGTATGACGGCTGAGTTTTATAGCGTATGACGGCTGAGTTTTATAGCGTATGACGGCTGAGTTTTATAGCGTATGACGGCTGAGTGGTGCGTTTGAGTTTCTTTAGATGTGCTGTATTTAAATATTATGTTGAAATATAATTTTTTTTTTAAAATCTTGGTAAGAGTATTTATCAAAGTGCTGGAAAAATAAATGTGTACAATCTAGCACTTCCATTTATTTGGATCCATAAAATAATCTTTTTTTAAAAAAAAACAACTTAACTCTCCCAATGTAAATTGTTAAAAAAGTAAAGGACTGTTTTAGTGGCTAATTCTGGCGAGGTAAAGGGACATTTTTAATTGGTTCCGACCGTCTCCAATCTAATTTATTCTGAAAAAGTAATTAAATGGAGACAAACACGTTTTCCCTGGATCGTGAATTTTTTTTTTTTGGTGAAAATGTATGATGTACCGAACATCCCAAAATCTTGACTCGAGCTTTGTGTTTGGAGCAGAGTATGATGCGTTCAATGTAAAGAAGCATTTCAAACATTTTTTTATAAAAATATTTTAAGATTTACATTTGACATCATTTATGAATAAGCCCACCGTGAAAGTATAGCCGTGAACAAGGGCCCTCTTGGGATCCATGTCGTGATCCCAGAATCCCCAGAAAATGATCCCTTCAACGGCCGGGTGACTGAAGTAAAGTCTCAGAGCTGTCTCATACCTGGGGAGGAAAAAATCAATACAATGACAGATATGAAAAGATCCATTGGTTGCAGTTTTATTCAATATCGCCTTGATATGGATGCCAAGCGGTCTAAACTGAGTGAAGCCATGTAACGAAAGAAGGAATAGAAAGGGAAAAAACAACACCGTATGCAACGACATTGACGAAATGAAAAATTCTTCAACGTGGAACGCATAAAGAACACAATGTGATACACCAAAAAATAAAGCAAAAAAAAAAAACCCACATGTGGTCATTTACTGTAACCTGGTATTTTTTCCAGCCATCTGGATAAATTCATGCCATTTGATTAAATAGGGAAGGACGAGATAGAGAGGCTGACGAATCGAGAAACACTTCATCATTTTTAACAAAATACAGCTCAAGTCATGGCTACTACTCAAGTCGTAACCTTGGTCATCTTCGCATGCGAAGGACGATACATGTCAAAAAGGGTATATTTAAAGAGCTACGTTATTCGTATCTAGGGCTTGGATACATGGGTAAAATATAGAATTGCAGTTTTCACAGAGCACGCTCTATTTGTCTATATTTTTCTATAATATGGGCTCTTAATCAGCGGTTCCGGATCCCACAGGACAGACCTAGTCTGGATTGTTTGCATATTATAAGAACTTTATTTTTTATCTTCAGAACTGGTTGGGGAGGTTGTGGGAAAGAGATTTTAAAATCGACATGGAATGCGGGAATTTGTTAAAATCTAGGGGGCTGGGGGTTGGGGTGCGGGTTGACGCTGCAAAATGGCTTAGAATCGTCGTCTATAATGTTTAAAACGAGATATAGGATACTGTTTATACACAACTTAACAATTCATTGCAACAAAGGAATGTTTAATTTTTAAATTAAAAAAAAATAAATTCATTCTAAAGCAACTTAGTATTTTGATCCTTCACCCACCAAAAAAATAATCATATATATGTAAATATATTTTTTTTTTTAAAAAAATTTATAAAAAAATAAATAAATATAAAAAATAAATATAGATTATAAAAAAAACAAAGATATAAAAAAAAATAAAAAAAAAATATATATATATAAGAATGAGCGAAGCTGACTAACGCAAAAGAACCGCAAAGATTTCAATAAGTTCAAAATCTTAAAAACGATTATAGTTAAAAAAAATAATCATATATATTTAAATATATTTTTTTTTTTAAAAAAATTTATAAAAAAATAAATAAATATAAAAAATAAATATAGATTATAAAAAAAACAAAGATATAAAAAAAAATAAAAAAAAAAATATATATATATAAGAATGAGCGAAGCTGACTAACGCAAAAGAACCGCAAAGATTTCAATACGTTCAAAATCTTAAAAACGATTATAGTTATTTTCTATTATTTTACGGAAATCGAATAAATTTATATGCGCCAAAAAATAAAATAAATACGCTTTTATTTTAATAAAGTTTAAGTATTATTATTATAAATTACAAATACATTTAAAGTATCAACTAAGGAACTATTTTGTGCATTTTATCCAAATTTAAAAGTTATGAAAAATAAAATTTCATACAAAAATTATGATCTAAAAATTACATCGTAAAAACATTGATCGGGAAAACACAAGCATTGGTTGTTTATTAGTGTGTTTTTAGTGCGTTGTTAATATTGCAAAATAAAGTTAAAACTAATTTTTTTCTGAATAAACACGTAAATGACGTCATAGCGCGAATCGCCTATGTTCGCCAAACTTTTAAGTTTCTTTGATTTAATAACCGCGCGTTTTAAACTGATAATGTATTTCCCCCCCTTCTTAAAAATAAAATTAATAAATACATTTGATTGCTCTTTAAATTTTTAATAAAAAGCACACAAAATTTTAGCTATGTATTTCTAACATTTAATAGGTTTTTAACTTTTACATTTAAAAAAATATACCTTTTATTTAATGTATAAGGCAATAAAGACGTGGCCTTTATCTGTAGTTCTAATAAGAAAATGCCGTTTAAGTCAAACGGTGCAGCGAAACGCTATAGCCAAATAGCACTCACTAATCCACATATAACTCATCCAAATAAGAACAAACCATATGAAGTGCAACATATAATAGTTTAGGTATGGAAGGGACTAGGGGCAACAATCCGGTGAAAGATTTTATTAATTTTATTTAGATCTGGGTTGGGATAGTCATTTTGCCTCAGGCAGCACAAGATACGTCTTTAAAAAAAGTCGTACAGAGTGCGCTCTTTGAAGCAATAGCGCCAAAATTATGGAACAGTATGCCTCAATCTTTGAGGGGAATGGTAAATGATAAAAAAAATCATTTAAGAAACAATTTAAAAATGTTTTGTTTAAATAGATTTCGGAGGACCAGAGCGCAGTGAGCCATGCTAAAATAGCATGGATACCGGCGCGAAATAAATATCAAATCAATCAATCAATCAAAATAAAGGAATGAATTTGATAAATCATTAAACTTCTTGGGTACATATATTTCGGTGGTAGGAAATAGGATGTGCACAATTTTACGTGGATGACAATATTAAATCCTATGCTATTACAGGTGTGAAAAAGAGACGTGATATTCTTGTTTTACAAATATGGGTATGTTCATTTTGACCAAGCCAGCACAAGATTGTTTCAAAATGAAGAAATGAATTCGTTAAATAATTAACCTTCTGGAGTACATATATGTCGGAGATAGGAAATTAGGTTGTGACCATTTTTACGTGGATGACCATATATTTAAATCCTATGGTATTACATTTGTGAAAAAAGAGATGTTACATTCTCTTTTTATAGATAAACATATGTTTGCCAATTAAGAAAATCAACGGCGTTAACAAAACATGGGTGCATTTGTATAAGTATACCCATGAATCTCAAAACTCAATGATTTCACATAGTTGAAAATTTAATTTTGAAAAATGGAGATTGGTTAATATATTCTTTAAAAAAAATGAAAAAAATATTTTTAATTTTACTTTGCGACAAGTAAAGTGGGTGTGTAGTTTTATAAGATTAACAATTTAAATATTTTTTAAAAGACACTGAAGTCTGTTATAAACGTGAAAAACATTTGCAAGAATATTCTTTAGAAGAAAGAATTCTTTGTTTTACTATTTTCTGATAATGTATAATTAGAGCAAAAGTGAGTTTGAATTTTTGATGAAGAAATCAATATATCAAACTACTTTTTAAAAAAATATATTTCTATCATCTTATTAATTTTTTAAACAATTTTTAGAGAAAAAAGTTGTAAATGAAGAGCACGAAAAGGGGTAAATCTAAAGAATTCCTCTAGCGTAGAAATCTTCCCTCAACTATTATCTTTAGTGTCAAAAGTGATATAATTAGTGATAATTTAGATTGGGTAATTTAAGGCTATGTTTATATAACAAAATGTAGTTTAGGAGCGTGAAAGGGAGTAGGGTAGGCGTATAACATATAGAAACTAAATATTTATTCAAACGTAAGGTTGCTAGAAACGTAAATAGCATTACATAGAAACTTCTTTTGAAAGTTCGAAATTGCGTTGAGTGTTTGCAATAGCAGGTAGAAATTTACGCCATTATTATCTTGATAACAACAGATTAATTCTAGTAAAAAAAATAATTTTACAAAATTAAATCTATCAAAATATAAAGAAATACATAAATATATAAAAAATAAATATAAAAAAAATAAATATAAAAAAAAACAAAACAATAAGGTCATTTTATTCAATAGTAGAAGAGCTCAGTACAAATGATGAAAATACTCCAGGAAACCGTGCTACAAATAAGTTTAAACAATTTATATTATCATTTTTTTCATCGGAAAAGCACTGTATGCACATTATTTTGAGTAATGAATCGTGCCACCATTGCTTAGGGTCAATCCTCCATTATAAGTTTGGGCTCTAGCCCTATGCCACGAAGGATTGAAAAATTATTTAGAAGAAGTCTTACTGACCAATCAGCGCGCGTGTTCTCATCAGGGGCTGCCAGATCGAGTTCCGTTACCCATATAGGTAAGCCTGGTTGTGCCAGAAGGTCCAATCGGTGCTTTGGATAAATCAAAATAAATGCTTGCGATTTAACTTTACTTTTTTTTTAGTAAATGCTAAAGTTTCTTTATATATTCTTCTGCAAGTAACCCAAGTTTGTGTCAATGTGCGTTAAGAATGAAAACGAAACTTGTATATGTTTGCAGAGTAATAACTGAATGTGATGTCCCTCTGCCAAGGTCAAGATTCGTTCAAATTTTGGAATGACTAACGCTAGAATTTTTGTTAATGAGCTTAACCATGTTCTTTATTTAAAATGGTGCAGCCTTACAAAAAATTGTCGCAGCGAGTAATAATTTGTGAACTTTTCCCTCCAAGAACTCTTACTAGAGTAACTAGTTTTTTTTTAAACAATTGGAGCTATATACCTACACTGAGGACAACCAAATGTTTTTCAAACTTAGTGAATATTTTTTAAGAAACAAAACAAAATAGGTTTCAAAAGAATGGGATATCAAAGGATTTCCCCCCCCCCCCTTTTTCCACTCATTCCTCCTGTAATGCCCGTGAAGTCTATCACGTCAAAGACATAACAGGAATACAACGCCGGAATAATTTACCTTCAAGAGAGTTGGGTCAGGGGCTTCGTAGCGATGGAAATGACTCTGAACGCCAACACCCCCGAGACCGACATTGGCCGCCTTAAATTGTTTGATCTGGTTCAAGTAAGCCTGTGAGAAAGAACAGTTTTAAATAAGGGAGACATCAAATGTGTTTAGAGAGGGAAAATAAAGTCACGAACAGCTGCTCCAAAAGAAAATCGTTAGCTCTGACTTATCTTACTTACTACCTCTTTCACTACCCCTTGTTTTGGCATCGACTTTTGATGACTCGGGAATTAAAAAATTTAAAGATGAAACTTTCGGTATTATTTCATCCTCGATCCGATTCGCTTATTGACTTCTCTATAGATTAACGAATAAGGAAATATATAGCATTGAAATATGGTGCCGACGTGAATCCTTGGTATTTCAGAATAGTTCTTTGCCTCTTTGTAATGACGACAATGGGGCGTCCTTGGTAATTGAAAGGGGGTGATCGTGACGTCGCGTCGACTTCGTCGGTAGCAAAAAAGCCACCCTGACTGCTCTCAAGACTCTGATTGCTCTGACAACCATGAGTGCTCCAAACGCACTCACTACCCTGACTGCTTGGAAAGCCTTGACTACTCTGACAGCTCTGATTGCTCTTTCAGTATATGACTTTGATCAATGTATTTGATCAGTTGAATGGACCTACTTATTTGGTGTCTTAAGGCTTTGAGCCCAAACTTTAACGATGTTCATGTTAATGTCCGTTCTCAAGTCTCGTGCCAATAGGTGTGTGACCCATGCGAATAGGTGTGTGACCCATGCCAATAGGTGTGTGACCCATGCCAATAGGTGTGTGACCCATGCCAATAGGTGTGTGACCATCGTTGCGTGACCAATGCCAACATGTATGTGACCCGTGCCAATAGCTGTGTGGGATGTGCAAATGGGTTTGTGACCCGTGCTAATTGGTGTGTGACCCGTGCCAATGAACGTGTGACCCGTGCCAAAGGGTGTGTGACTCGTGCCAATAGATGTGTGACCCGTGCCATTTGGTATGAGAACCGTGCTAATGGGTGTGTGATCTGTGCCAATAGGTGTGTGAGCCGTACCAAAGGATGTATGATCCATGCCACCCCCCGCCCCTGAAACAGTCACCCTCATACAATATCATCACCACAATAATCACCATCACCACAAGATTCGCCATCTTAGGTCTTTTCAAAATCAGTGCGCCTTGCCCTTACGCACCTTTACCCAAATGCACCATTTTAACGCACAGCACTAATCGAGACAGTAGTGTATATATTCTGACTTACTTGATAAACTCAATGACCTATCTTTTTTTTTATACCAGTTTACTTATCTTAGCTATTCCTATAAGCTGCGCGTATGACGCACGTGTGTTAACAGTGTAAGCAAGAAAGATCAGTTTAGAACAGCGGTCTCAAACTAGCGGCCCGCGGGCCATTTACCTGACAGCAAAGTTTAGTATTAATGCGACCCGGGCGTTGTCAACATTCTCATATCTATAAAAATGTGACCCTCCGCGACGATTTCAGTCGAATCTCACCGACTAGTCTGATTCTGATTTTTATTATATTTATATAAATACATATAGGTTTTGACGTTGATCATAATGGTAAAAAACTTTTAAAATTGGACTTAAAGGTTTTATTTGATAGCATATGATGAGACAAATATGGCCTAAGTGCGGTTTTGAGAAAACACGCTTCGAACTGTGTAAATCGTAGCAATCTGACACAGTATCAAACAATACCTATTAAAATTGCCGCTAATGTGTACCAGTGACGAGTGACGGAAATTCCGAACCTGTCAGCTTAGTATCGTGAAAAATGATTTGGGAGTGTTACCGAGAGGAAGGAAAATATAATTTATCAAACAGGGCAAATAAATATTTGTGTCACCAGACACCAGTCATGTCTTCCTCAAAACCTGCTGTGATTAGAAACGTTGGCGATAAGCGCAAACAATTTCCAGGGAGATGAGAGAGAGGCCCGGGTTGCTAAACTTAAAACATGTCGACTGAGGCAGCAGGATTTTTTCAAGATCGCAAACAAAGAAAGTGATGCAGCAGTTGAAGCTAGTTACGTGGGGAGTGAGATGATTGCTAAGGCAGGAAAGTCATTCAAAGAAGGCGAATTCATCAATAATTGCATGTTACAAGCTTCAAGTTTAGTTTGTCCGGAAAGTTAGGGTCAGTTTAGCAACATCAGCCTTTCTGCCAACACAGTGGCAGAGCGCTTTTCTGAGCTGTCAGTTGACATTTATGATCAACTGTGCGAGAACGGTAAACATTTCCATGTATACTCAGTCGCTCTTGATGAGAGTTCAGATGTTATTGACACTGCACAGCTCGCAATATATGTCCGTGGTGTCGATGCTAATTTTGAAGTGATGCAGGAGTTGCTCAAAGGGATTCCAATGAATGGTCAGACCACTGTTTGGGAGAAATTGCGCCAGCTGTGTGATGCCCTTGTGGATGCCGTTTCACAGTGGAAAAATTATGCAGGAAAACAACCGACGGAGCGCCATCAATGACAGGGAAAGTAAAATGAACTCGTGACACATATTTAAAGAAAACGGGAAGAGGAGGGTGTGGAAGAGGCCCTTGCACTACAATACATTATCCATCAGCAGGTCTTTTGCAGCAAATGCCTGAAGTTTGACAATTTGATGTCTGACGTTGTGAAATCCATCAACCATATCAGATCCAGGGGCTTGAAGCACCGTCAGTTCCGTGCCCTTTTAGAGGCATATGAGGATGTTATCTACTTCACCGAGGTACGCTAGCTTAGTAGGGGAAACGTCTTGAAAAGATTGTTTGAGTTGAGAGAAGAAATAAAAGCCTTCATGGAGTAGGATAGGGTGAGTGTTCCTGTAGTAAGTGATCCCAAATGGTTTATGGACTTTGTTTTTCTTGTTGACATTACTAAGGGAGTTCCGCACAAAACTTGTGCTATGGAATGCCAAGTTTTCTGGAGAAACCTCTGCCATTTTCCAACATGCAAAATACTCATGGACTCGGGTAAAATACTAGTAGTAAGTATAATGATGCCATTGAAAAGCTACCGGAGAATTTGATCACAGGTTTACAGACTTCAAATCACACAGAGCCAATTTTCAAATTTTTGCTGACCCTTTCTCCTCAATGCAGGACTGCCCCCCCCCCCCCCCCCCACACTTTTTTTGCGCTTCAAATGGAGCTGATTGAACTTGAGTACCATTCGGAACTCAAGGCTAAGTTCATGGAGGTGAATAGAAAAACAGTCAAGCTTGGACAATTTATGAGAGAATTGCACTCCAACTTCCCTAAGATATTCATGTTGTTCAAGCAGATCATGTGCCTTTTTGGGAGTACGTATCTGTGTGAAAAGCTCTTCTCACTATGAACTAGGGCGAAACTTACTGATGACCATCTTCAAGCTATACCGAGGGTTTCAGTTGCTTCCTCCCTTAAGCCACATGATGCTCAGCTTTGTAAGAAGAAGCGCTGCCAGGTCTCCGGCAAAAAGTAGAAGAAGAAAGTTAGTGAAGCCTTGTTCTTGAGAACCCTTACTGTTTTATTTGTGATGAATAAAGTTTGAGCAGATTGTAACAGCTGTACTTGAATTTGTATTCACTTTTTTGTGTGGATTACTTAATGCGGCCCAGTTTCACTCAGACTCTACCTCCAGCAGCCCCCCAGCTAATTTAAGTTTGAGACCCATGGTTTAGAACATGGCCATGCCATGATTTGGTAAAAGTACCAAAGTGGAATTCCCGTTGACCAACACGCTGTAGTCGTTGAGGAAAAGGCTCGGCGTGGGGTCAGCTGCGTGCACGGCCTGGAACATGTGGTACGTATAGTTCTTATCGCCAGTCTTGGACTCAAAGAAATGGCCGTGGAGAAGCTCGTTGTCGACATCCCAATGCGACAGTCTGGCGGGAGGAGGGGGTGATGGGGAGGGAGAGCGAGTGAGTAAGTTAGTGCGAGAGAGACAGAGTAAGTAAAAGTTGTTGTTGACAAGTTGTATTTTGTGTGTGTGTGTGTGTGTGTGTAGATTTTATGTTATAAAAAGAAATGAAGCATACAAAAATGATGGAAACCTAAAAAAAAACTAAAAATTTGACAACGTGTGACAGATTTTGCATTATATTAATTATTTGTCAAATTTTTGTTTTAGATTTCTACGCAAAGGAAGAATTTTAATTTATTGTTTTTTGTTTTTTTTGTTTTTTTGCTTTAAAGGTAGTAGAAGTAAAATATAAAGGAATTGTTTGCTGCAAAACATTCACACCATTCTACAGTCTGACAAGAGAAACGACCACATTGTAACCATGATTACTATTTAAGTAAAGGAACTTTTTCAAGAAATAAAATCTATTATCGTTATAATTTTAGCTTTTTTAAAAAAAATTTTTTTACAATTATTATTTAATTATTATTTGTGTTTGTTTTTAAATTATTATTTTTAACACAATAACTGATATGAGGAATAAATGTTTGAAGTCCGATACTGTGTACGCAATAATTTCCATATACAAGTTTTTAATTATTTCTTTTATAAATTCCAATTTTTCTTTTTAACAACGTTAACAAAAAAAATTATCACAGACTTACTTTCCCTTAGTGATTTCCGTCATATGTTTAATGTGTAGCTCAACTGTATCTTTCATGGCTTGACCAGTCAGTGATGTTGCATAGCTTGGCTGGTTTCCGGGTACTGCCCAGAACATACAGTGACCGCGTACATGTAATCTGGGCCATGGATGTTAGAAGATAAAACTTCGTTGACGTGGCATTTAAAACTAAATTAAATCAAGTAATTTAAAGGGGCTTTCTTGCTATTAATTTTAAAAGAAATATTTACTGAATACACTGCTGCATTTTATACCCATATTTACTAATCCCCCGTGATTATATCCGTGATTTCCTAATCACGTCTTCTAATATACTGCAAAATTTCCTAAATATGTCTTCAAATATAGTGCAACATTTCCTAAATATGTCTTCTAATATACTGCAACATTTCCTAAATATGTCTTCTAATATACTGCAACATTTCCTAAATATGTCTTCAAATATAGTGCAACATTTCCTAAATATGTCTTCTAATATACTGCAACATTTCCTAAATATGTCTTCAAAAATAGTGCAACATTTCCTAAATATGTCTTCAAATATAGTGCAACCTTTCCTAAATATGTCTTCAAATATAGTGCAAAATTTCCTAAATATGTCTTCAAATATAGTGCAACATTTCCTAAATATGTCTTCAAATATAGTGCAATATTTCCTAAATATGTCTTCTAATATACCGCAACATTTCCTAAATATGTCTTCAAATATAGTGCAACATTTCCTAAATATGTCTTCTAATATACTGCAACATTTCCTAAATATGTCTTCTAATATAGTGCAACATTTCCTAAATATGTCTTCTAATATACTGCAACATTTCCTAAATATGTCTTCTAATATACTGCAACATTTCCTAAATATGTCTTCAAATATAGTGCAACATTTCCTAAATATGTCTTCTATTATACTGCAACATTTCCTAAATATGTCTTCAAATATAGTGCAACATTTCCTAATCACGTCTTCTAATATACTGCAACATTTCCTAAATATGTCTTCTAATATACTGCAACATTTCCTAAATATGTCTTCTAATATACCGCAACATTTCCTAAATATGTCTTCTAATATACTGCAACATTTCCTAAATATGTCTTCAAATATAGTGCAACATTTCCTAAATATGTCTTCAAATATTGTGCAACATTTCCTAAATATGTCTTCAAATATAGTGCAACATTTCCTAAATATGTCTTCTAATATACCGCAACATTTCCTAAATATGTCTTCAAATATAGTGCAATATTTCCTAAACATGTCTTCTAATATACCGCAACATTTCCTAAATATGTCTTCAAATATAGTGCAACATTTCCTAAATATGTCTTCTAATATACTGCAACATTTCCTAAATATGTCTTCTAATATAGTGCAACATTTCCTAAATATGTCTTCTAATATACTGCAACATTTCCTAAATATGTCTTCTAATATACTGCAACATTTCCTAAATATGTCTTCAAATATAGTGCAACATTTCCTAAACATGTCTTCTAATACACTGCAACATTTCCTAAATATGTCTTCAAATATAGTGCAACATTTCCTAAATATGTCTTCTAATATACTGCAACATTTCCTAAAAATGTCTTCTAATATACTGCAACATTTCCTAAATATGTCTTCTAATCTTCTAATATACTGCAACATTTCCTAAATATGTCTTCTAATATACTGCAACATTTCCTAAATATGTCTTCAAATATAGTGCAACATTTCCTAAATATGTCTTCTAATATAGTGCAACATTTCATAAATATGTCTTCTATTATACCGCAATTTTTCCTAAATATGTCTTCTAATATACCGCAACATTTCCTAAATATGTATTCAAATATAGTGCAACATTTCCTACCCATGTTTCCTAAGTTCATCTGTTGCCGCCACTGCGACTGAATAATCTGGATGCTCCTATGAATAACATACACGTTTTTTAACAGGAGAATGAGAACAAGATAGCATTTCAAGCGTCAATTTTTTAAAGGAATTATCTTTTTTTAAATGTAAATTAAGATGATAAAATTTTACTATATTTTTTATAGTTTACATATCGGCTAAGACTCACTCGGGTTCCCCTGTTGAACGTCCACTTGTATTCCTGGATGGTGACCCAGTTAAACATGTGGTACAGGATGTTCTGAAACTGACGGTAGTCGGGGTTCACGATGTAGTCTGCGGTCGCTTGTGTGCCGAAGGCGAACAGGTGTTTGGTGTGGTCAATCTGACCAGTGTAAAACAAGAAAATTCATGTGTTGCAACTTTTACCGCAAGATTCAACAGTGGAGAGTGTAGTTCACATCACATTCAAAGAGGAAAGCTCCTAGGACCAGAAGCCAGGATGGGGGTCGGAAGTTACAGCTAAAGCAATGTGAAGATGTAAAATTACTATACAATGAAATGTAGGTCTCTGACACAGCAGCAGCAGAATAATATTTTTTTTAAACACCTTGTCAACAAATATTTCACACTTGACGTCATCGCTGAGCATGATTTCACAACAACTTAAAATAACAGAAAATAATGTATTACATTCAAAAAAAAATATTTTTTTTGGCACATGAGCATCTCAATGAACAGAGAGAATTAGCCCATGTAGGAATTGTAAACCATTTTTGTTTCTCCGAGACATTCTTGAGTCACATGAATGAGAAGCGCCTCACTCAGTCACTCACGCCAACCCCTTTTTGTTTCGTTCAGATTTAAATTACACTAATTTGTGTTACAAATATGTAAAACAATGACTTTTGTTTGATAAATACATATTCCCTGATCTTTTCCGGATGTTGTAACATGACGTACCTGCACTCTTAGGTCGTTGACGTTGAAGTTTGAAGCTACGTTGAAACTGTGGATGTGAAATCGAATCTGGTTTTATTTTCAAAGAAAGAATTTCTTCTTTCAATGTTTGAAGAAAATATTGAGTCTAAAGTCGACCAAGTTAATTTTGTTTTTACAAAAATTGTTAAGATTCCAGTTTTATTATTATTATTATTATTATTATTTTAGAAATTCGTAATTGATTGAGTGAGGCAATATTGATGAGTTTAGATTTTTATTTGATAAAAAAATTATTTTGAAATGTTGTTGTTTATATTTAATTTTCTGAATCCTGCATATTTTGAAATTAACCTGGTACACATTATGTCTCAGATTAGATGAAATATAGACTTGTCCCACTTGAAGTGAATGTTTTTTTTAAAATAACCCCGTGTACATTGTCCTCCCCACCATTAGATCACATAGACTTGTCTCACTTGAAGTGAATGTTTTTAAAATAACCCCGTGTACATTGTCCTCCCCACCATTAGATCTCATAGACTTGTCTCACTTGAAGTGAATGTTTTTAAAATAACCCCGCGTACATTGTCCCCACTATTAGATATCATAGACTTCTCTCACTTGAAGTGAATGTTGCTCTTCCTGAGGGATTCGATCCTGCTGTTGGCATCCGCCTTCCAATTCGTGTCTTCGGCTATTTCCGTCAGCGACGCGTCATCCGCGTAAAAGTCGACGTGCGGGTCCAGCCCTTCGACGAAGATCTTAGCCTGGGTGTATTCTTGGACAGATGAACATGGAATACTGATTTTGTTATATTAGAAAAATGTAATTTTCTTTGGAAATAGGTTATTGTTTTTTTTAATTTTTCAACCAAAAAAAAAAAAAAAGAGAGAGGTCAAACGAGATTAGAATTTTTCTCATCAAAAAAATGGGTGTATTCTTGGACAGATGAACATGGAATACTGATTTTGTTATATTAGAAAAATGTAATTTTCTTTGGAAATAGGTTATTGTTTTTTTTAATTTTTCAACCAAAAAAAAAAAAAAAGAGAGTGGTCAAACGAGATTAGAATTTTTCTCATCACAAAAAAATAAATAATAATAATAAAACCTTTAAAAAAAATCTACTAACAATAATTTAAACGAAGCCAGATTGTTTGCTACATAGGAGATGACTTTGCGTGGTACAAAATTTGTAGTTGGAGAACATTTTTCTACCACTAATCCACGCGCCTTAATAAGAGCGGTGGGAAGGGAGGATGACCACAAGATAGGGAATGAATAATTCCTTTAGACCACAAAACTCACACGATTACCTCGGTTCGGAACAAAAAAATCTGCTCCTAGCTGCACCCATCCATCGGCAGCGGTCAAGAACTGTTGATGCGTGATAGTGACGTATTCGTCCGCTCCTGTTTTGGGGAAATTAGAATGGCATTTTCCGATGAGAACTACTTTTTTATCAGCACATAACTTTTTTTTTTCTTCCTTTTTTTTTTATCTTTGAAATTAATAAACTAAAACTACGATCTTTTTTAATACATACGTATTCGTCCGCTACTGTTTTGGGGAAATTAGAATGGCATTTTCCGATGAGAACTACTTTTTTATCAGCACATAACTTTTTTTTTTTTCTTCCTTTTTTTTTTATCTTTGAAATTAGTAAACTAAAACTACGATCTTTTTCAATACATATAACATTTCTCATTTTATGTGAAAATAAACTTTAAAAAAAAACAACAACAACTCCGAAACAAACAAACTAATTAAAACCATCATCGATAAAAGGGGCTTTTTGTTTCCCTCGCTGCTGATAATGTCTCCACAAAATACATCTTCAGATCGCCTTACCCCAAACATGACAATAAACATCGCTTCACATACCATAACGAGAACACGGCTTTAAAATTTAACACACTGACTGCAACAAGCAATCTATTATTGACCTCAATTCATTTCACCCCAAAACATCGCTTCACATACCCTTACGAGCACACGGCTTTAAAATTGAACACACTGACTGCAACAAGCAATCTATTATTGACCTCAATTCATTTCACCCCAAAACATCGCTTCACATACCATTACGAGCACACGGCTTTAAAATTGAACACACTGACTGCAACAAGCAATCTATTATTGACCTCAATTCGTTTCACCC
Organism: Lymnaea stagnalis; assembly: GCA_964033795.1. NCBI lineage: Eukaryota > Metazoa > Mollusca > Gastropoda > Lymnaeidae > Lymnaea > Lymnaea stagnalis. The sequence goes on along the minus strand of CAXITT010000478.1, from coordinate 599,052 downwards.
CAAAACATCGCTTCACATACCATTACGAGCACACGGCTTTAAAATTGAACACACTGACTGCAACAAGCAATCTATTATTGACCTCAATTCGTTTCACCCCAACACATCGCTTCACATACCATTACGAGCACACGGCTTTAAAATTGAACACACTGACTGCAACAAGCAATCTATTATTGACCTCAATTCATTTCACCCCAACACCCCCCCCCCTCCCCCGAAAAAAACAAAAAAAGAAGACTAAAACAAATTAAACAAAAAAATAATTGGTAGTTTGACTGACCATTGTCCTTTCGTTTCAAGTTGATGGTGACTCCAGCTGACTGGTACACGGTGCCTGGGAGGTCACCGACCAATCGAATGTAAATATGGAAGGCGTAACGGCTCCCTGATTTAACGTGAACTACCTGTGCCGGACCTTGCCAGGCTTGAGTTCTGTTTAAAGATAAAATAACAGCATCCACACATATATTGATACCTCGTTGAATATCGCTTAACCAGGTGTTTCAGAAGTCTGAAAGAAAATTCCCTTTCCTATAGTAAAATGTTATTATTCTGAGACGGGAAATTAACTTGAAAAAAAAATGTAAAGACCTTTTTCCAACATGGAAATGCATAATATTATAGGAAATTTAAATTTATTTTTTTTAAATATATATTATTAGATGTTTTTAATACGTTCTTTGTTTATGTTTTCATAAATAAACACTTTAAAAAAAAAATGAGCTTCACTCTAATATAGAGTAGATTATTACTCAGAGCAATTCTTCCTAAGTATTTAAAAAAGAAATATTTATTACCAAGATAAAGAGCCATATTTTCAATATTTGAAGTAGGCATTTGCAAAATTTCTCATCCACCAAAATCTACTATTAAAGTCTTTCAACATGAACTCATGGAATCGGTTTCAAAGGGTTAACATCAATACTATCCGGATTATTTTGTTGGCCGAATTACTTCTTCCCAATTTTTAAATATTTATTTTCTGCTGGTTTTCTTGTACTCGGGATCCTGTCAATGGTCGAACATTCTTTAGGGCTATATACCTTTTCCTTTGATATTAATCAAAAACAGATTTCCCGAAATAACGTATTTTTATTTTCAAAAATAAATCACATTACAGTACGATAAGAGATCAAGACGTATGACCTATTATAACGTAAAACGCATGTAGAAAAAGTCAAAACACCTTAAGCCCCTCTCCAGTAGGCCATGAGTTTTGTTGAAACTTTGTTGAAAAATCCCAAATTTCCATCCTAGTGATATTGTTGGAATGAACATTCTTAATCGTGTGTAGCACAAGCACTAGCTTTAACAAAAAAAAGGGGGTGGGGGCATTTTCGACCATGGACGGCACTTTTGTCTCTATATAGTGAGGCGCGGTACCTTTGGTAAATAGAGGAGATTTTTCGTGGGCGGGGGGAGGGTAAAAAAAAGAATCTTGCCCCCTACCAGTAGGTATTAACCCTAGCTATAACATTGCAAAAAAAAAAAAAAAAAAAAAAATCTTGCCCCCTACCAGTAGGTAATAACCCTAGATAAAACAATGAAAAAAAAAAAAAAAAAAAAAAGCTTATGAGTTATGTTATGTAGAAGACGTGTTTACGTCACTTTCCCCGTGCCGTGAACTCTGTCTGACCCCCAAATGAGGCTGCGTTCGTATTGGAGGTGGCTTGCTCCCTTTGATCTTTGCCTTGTTTACTACCACTACCAACTAAAAAATAAGTGATATGTTTTAATAGAATTTTGTGGAAAGTTCGGGAGTGAACTAGACAGGTAAACAATGTGTACGTCGTTTCCAGATGCGTCGGTTCTACCAACGCATAGATATAAAGGGGATTCAGAGAGCGTAGAGAAGGTGATATTATTTACTTCACATGACAGTAGTGTGTTATTCTGTGTGTGTGAATTCGTATTCATCATTACACCTTATTTTCGGCACATTTTATTAACTTTGTACTGGTACAAAACATACCATACTCTCTTAGTTGATGATTTTTAATTATATTTCTTTTATTTTGTAATTATATTTATACTTATATAAATCTTATTAATTGTAATTAGCAACTGCTTTGAGTGTCGTATTTTTTGCTATTGCATTTCTCATAATATGGTATCGTCCTTTGCTAGGCACTGTTTAGAACGAGCTATAAACTTAAAATAAGAGATTAATTTCTCACTATAGAAGGCAGTGCGTAACAATTAAAGAAATTGATTTGTAAATATTATATATATATATATATATATATATATATATATATATATATATATATATATATATATATATATATATGTGTGCATTAAATGAACTTAATCTACATCGACCGATTTACGAATAAATAACAAAATCGCTTTATTTAATAGCGGACTAACAAAAACTCTACGTTTCTCAGTAGCCGTCTGGCCGTGACATCGCGGTGAAGACAAATCGAATGAAACATTTGCTTGCACCTCACCAAAAGGCAAATTTCAAAATTTTTAAACATGTTGCCCATTAAATTTTCCATGACAACTTTTAGATGTATAATAAACTGACCTTCCCGTGCACTTGGCAGACGTTGCGCCGCCGTGATGCTGTGACGTATCGGCGGTCATCGGGAAACCGTCATGGAGCCAGTTTGTGAGGCCACTCTCAAAACCAGGATTCGGTAGCAGTTCCGGGGCAGAATGGGCACCCCACACCAATATGGAGGCTACCGCTAGGAAGTATTTCAATCTCATCCTCTCCAGACAGACACGTTTCACAAATTAACTCTGGTGGAAGAAAAACAACTGTTTTATACGGACGTTCAGATTTTCTTCGCTTGGGTTTAGAGATTATGCAACAAAGTGATAGTCAAATAAATCTTATCTTGCTTAATAAAAAAAACACTAAAATCTGGGTCCAAGTATTGCTAATAGAGATTAAAATTCAGTGGCCTAACAACGGCTTGGCATTGGAGCAGTTGCCAAGGACGTCGGCCTGCGCCAGTTCAAAAGGGCGCCGCTAAATCTCTAACTTTTAAAATTTTTATTTAAACAAAAGGGCACCAAAGATATATTAGCCAAGGGCGTCAAAAACCCCAGGTACGCTCCTGTTAAAATTGTGTTTTCCTTATTTTAATCTATAAACTAAAGATCAAACCAGAAACTGTCAAATGAAAATTTTGATGGGAGACGTGTTAGTTGACATTCCTTAGTTATTATAAGATAATCAGATGATTCGCTACATCATTTTGTTGACTTCAAATTATAAGGCTTCGATACTTCCTAATGGTTCTCTTGTTATTAGATGTTAAACATTTTACCCAACTTTATACATCTGTTAAATAGATTATACAATAATGTCTGTAGATAACCAGAATACCATCCTCTAAAGTAAATTTTAACGTTTACTTATGACAGAGGCTCTAAAATTAAGGCTACCCGATCCCCCCTGAGCGTTCAAGATGCAGTGTTTGGGTAGTCCGGGATTCACGGAAAATCGAGTTTATTAGCATTTTTATAGCATTTTAAAAATTGATGAATGCAGGACATATGTTGTGAAGTCGAGAGGGGTTGCGATGTTGCTAAAAAAGTTTGAGACCCTCTGACTTATGGAGTTGAATTTTATTAAATCCTGTTCGGAATTCCCCACCCCCTCATACCCTCAAATTCCCCACCAAAGACGTATCTCAAATGATTTCAAGGCAAGAGTTTAGTTCATTTGGCAGATAACACCCCTCTACAATTAAATAAAACTAGCCGATATACCCGGCGTTGCACGGGATTGCATTTGGAAAAAACTTGAACTTCTACACCCTTTTAATTAACATTGAAATTAGGCGCCAAGAAAAAAAATCAAAAACACAAATAAAATAAATAATATCTCTCATATAAATACATATTTAAAGTAACATTTGTAAAAATTTCGTTTCCCGATGACGGGATCTCGTTGTCCAATGGTATCCCGTTATCCAGAGGGACCCTGACCCCGTTTGGATCCTGATTCCGGTTGGATCCCGATACCGGTGGTCCCAATACCTGTGTGTTTCCGATCCAGTCTGTATTCCGCCCCCTGCGTGTTGTCGATCCCTTTGGTATCCCTATCACAGTGATATCCTAATCCCGGTTACATCACGGTCCTGGTAGAATTATGGTCCGATCCTTCTGGGTTCCCGATTCTCTCGGGATCCCATTTCCTGGTGTGATTCCGATCCAGGTGTGATCCCGATCCTGGTTTGCCCCCGATCCCGGTTGTATCATAATCTGAGTATAATCACTTATCCCGGTTGGATCCCGATGCGGTGAGATCCCAATCCCGGTGGAATCCCGACACCGGTGGGACCCCGATACCGATGGGATCCTGAAAACGGTCGGTTCCTGAGCCCGTTGGTATTCCGAACCCGGTGGGTTCCCGATCGCATCGGTATTCCGTTTTCCGGTGTTATCCCGATCCCGGTTGTATCATAATCCTAGTGTGATCCCGTTTACCGGTGGGATCCCGATACCGTTAAATTGGGGGGGGGGGCGTATCTGCGTCTTCTTCCCTTGAAATTTGGGGTCACATTTAGTCACATGCATGCGAAGTTGGGCAGAACGGCTCAAACGTAGAGGCTCTGAAGATCGGCTCACGAGTACTAAAGAACCTCGCGGTAAGGGCGACTAAAGGTTTAACGGCTTAAACCTCCGTACGCGATACTCACTGCTACAAAGTGTTGTGCGGAAAGGAAACGCACCCACGCACGAACGAATAGACGCTATCACCAAACTGCTAGACAAATGTCTGAAATGTAAACGTGACATACGTTTCATTTTCTATCACGGTTTTACATCTTGCATTATTGCACGCTTAATTTATATTGGTTCAAAGCACGTAGCTTTGCTTGCAGGCACTCGCGGGGCACAAGAAGGACCGTAGCTTACCGACCGACGTTCTTCACGGTTAACGGCAAGGGTCCGGTCCCAATAGTGCCGTTATTGTGAGGGACTGCTGTACACCAATATACATCCGATGGACCGCCACACACCTAAATTGAAAAGGACATCTATTTAACTTCAACTTAACGAATGAAAGATGGCCTCATACTACCCCCGGACTTTCTTAAAGTTGACCTAAAGCTAGAACAATATGAAGCAAGTCTTGTGGGATGGGACTTAAAGATCTTATTTAGTAATTGTGTGTCTTTATGTTTCGCGGGGGTGTTTTCTTGTTATTTTTCTTCTCTTTTATGTTGTTATTTTTTTAATTTTTTTTGTTTTGTTTTTGTTTTGTTTGTTTTTTCTGCTTTTATTTAAGGGCACGCTCGCATCTGTAGCTCCTCAGGTTATTGTGATATAACTAAACAGCGGATCGGGTCATGCTTATTGTTATTGACTATAACTTAGAAAAGAAAAAAAAACAAAAAACTACACAATTCAAATAAAATAAATGCATTGTTGAATCATCTGGCTTTTAATCCATGAAATTTTGCACATGAAAATGTCAGGTCATCATTTCTTCAAACTGTCCAAAAAAAATAGTTTGTGTCGCCCCCCCCCTCGCGCCCCCTCAAGCCCCCCCCACTCACCCCGAAATTAAAGTATTGTGCGAGTTCCCATCGACGTGATTTTACGTTGCTCAAAAGATGACCTGTCGTGACGCCTCAATATCCATAAAGTTCTCAAGCTGTTATACGTGGCAGCAAGTGGCGTACGCTACAACACCTCCCTCATTTCCAAACCTCTCGTAGCCATTGACAGCAACGCAGTGATCGACTCCGTTGGTTGCTAGGGAGAGCAAGATGATTATTGTGTTAAGATAATCGTTATGTATATATAAAAAAAAAAACCCTCTTTCTTCCGAAAATCATAAAATGAGTAACAATTAACTGCTTAATACCCACCCCCCCCCTCCCAGCCCAAACCCGGGAAACAACCCAATAAAAAAAAAAAAAATCCAAACCCGGGAAAAACCCAAAAAAAAAAAAAAAAAACACAATTCTAAAAAAAAATAACATAGCAGCCTTGGTAATGATTTTTTTTTAAATGTGAGTGTGTGCTGATATATGGTGCAATTCAACATTACCTGACAGAATTGGTATGAACAGAGAACGATTACACGATGAAGAGTTCATATTACAAGCTCTAAGATCATCGGTGTCGAGGACTTTCGAGGCAGAGGCGTATGAAGCTGGTCTGAGGTCCAACACGGGAGGATCTCTTTTTCTTTATTTGGCTAGGCGCCATTTTGGACCAATTGCAGAGTTGTGGTTGTGAAAGAGTGCGACAAAATCCTGTCCCCAATCCCACCCCCCACGCATAACACGAATCCGAGCTACGCCCCTGTTTCGAGGTTCAAGGATTTTTTATAATATCATGACAACTTATCCCCATCATAGTCGTATGTGTGGGAAACGACAAAACTAATCGCCATCTATTACCACTGTTTGTTGATGTTATATTGCTAATGTTACTTGATGGTAGTGTTACCCGTATTACCTGTTGTTAGTGAGGATTAAACATATTCAGTAAAACACTTTTAATTTACACAATCCTATCCATGACATTCAGACCAAACAATTTAACACAGCACTGCAGAAGGTAGATAGGCTTACTCTCAATGAAGGCCCCGGCAGCTTTAGCGTTGGGCGTGTACACATTGCATCCCGTCATGACCTGACCGGCCGGGCACTGGACAGTGGATCTGGCACCCACCGGATGACCACCGGGTTCTGAGTGGACGGTGGTGCATTTGATGTTTCCACCTTTACAGCAGGCGGCGTATGAGACCACACCTGGAAATGGAACGTTAAAGACACTAGGGTCAAGGTGTAAAATTTGAATGTTGCAACAACGAAGTACTTTTTCCTGCTTTATAACATTGAATGCTTTATAACATTGAATGCTTCATAACAATGAATGCTTTATAACAGTGGTTCTTAACCTTGTTGGGGGTACTGAACCCCCACCAGTTTCATATGCGCATTCACCGAACCCTTCTTAAATTCTTAATAGGAAAAAATAAAATATGAATTTTTTTTCCTGATTTTTTGGGGACCTCCGCCGAACCCCTGAGACTGACTCACCGACCCCTGGGGTTCGATCGAACCCAGGTTAAGAACCACTGCTTTATAACATTTAATGCTTTATACCATTGAATGCTTTTTAACATTGAATGCTTTATAACATTGAATGCTTTATAACATTGAATGCTTTATAACATTGAATGCTTTATAACATTGAATGCTTTTTAACATTAAATACTTTTCTTGGGTTGCCCGCATATAACCATTTTTGTATCCTCTATAACAGTGGTTCTCAACCTTTCTAGTGCCGCGACCCCTTAATACAGTTTCTCGTGTCATGCCGACCCCCAGCCACACAATTATTTTCGTTGCTATTTCATAGCTGTAAGGATATATGTTTTCAGATGGTATTAGGCGACCCATGGAAAAGGGTCCCGAGACCCCAAAGGGGTCGCGACCCACAGGTTGAGAACCGCTGCTCTATAACTAAGTATGATTTCTAGACAATGGACCGTAATGTAACTAGGCGTCTGCACGGCTGACTTGCATATGATTTTCTGGATTGCATAAGATGATAGTTATAGAAATCTGGGATGGTTGCTACTCTTACATTTTTTTGAGAGCCCCCCCCCCCCCCCTCCCCCCCCCCCCTACGGCTGACTTTCATATGATTTTCTTGATTGCATAAAATGAGAGTTATAGAAATCTGGGATGGTTGCTCCTCTTACATTTTTTTGAGAGCCCCCCCCCCCCCCCTCTTCCCCCCTCCCTTGTTAAGATTAATAGTATACGAAACAGACATTGCTTAAGAAAACAGATAGGGCAGAGCACTGGCCGGGAAACCTCGATGATTAAGAGAACTGGGAAAACCCAAATACACCCGGTGAAATGATGTCGCAAAAGATGTGATTATGATTGTAAGGTGTTGAAAGAGTTTTAGAAGGTTGCAAATGACTGGAAGGCGTGGAAAGATAGTGGTTGGTGGCCTACGCTCTATCCACGAGGGGTTAACAATTTACGCTTATTCTGTGATATTTGCTAGTAAAAAAAGTCTTTCCAGGCGCAAGTATCTACATTGAAAGATAACGAAACTATCAGACATCTTACCGGCAGCAAGACCATCATTTTGACCAACGCAGGATGTGTTTGTGATGAGAGTACCATCTGAGTCGGACATGTAGGTAAATGTGGCACAGCCTGTGTGAAGGCATGGAAGCAAACATATCAGTTAAACACAGGAAGTTAAAGGGTTTTAAACAAGGCTAATAAAAACAAAAGTTCACACTATCAAAAAGCAACAAAAATTATTCTCTATTTCGCTGTGCTTTGAAAAAAAAATCGATTTTATCATTAGACGATTTTTGAAAAACCAGGTATTTATCAAGGACACCGAGAATAGGAAAAGTTTGGGAACCACTGACCTAGAGGGTACCCATCAGCACCACACGGGATAATGACCTGGTCATCTACCCCAGTTCCTGATGGTCCTGCTGTCTTGTATGTGCACGTCAGTCCACTCAGACTGCAGCACCTGGCGCTGGCCTGGATACCTGGATGTTTAAGAGACACGGGTAAGTGTAGCGTGTCGCGTTAGGTTTAATGGACACTCAAGTGTGACAAAAGCACGATGATCTTAAGCTGGGAAAGATTTTAAAGATAATGCTATTAACAAAGAAACATTCTGGAAGAGCAACGATTTAAAACTGTAAAAATAGGCAATTCACTCAACAGTTAAAATTACAATTTTAACAACAAAATCATTGAAATAATAAAAAAAATAAGAACATTCAGGGGTGTTATAGTGGACTAGACCGTCCGGATAGCCAACTAGGTCAAACAGCGCGCATGCGCAGAGACTGTGTGAACGTGTGTGTTATTGAACCGTGTGTTCCGTTTGCAAGCAGAAAGTCAACATTATTGAGAACTTGTATTTATGTACATTTATGTTCATGTTTATTGTTGGAAATAAAAACATAGAAAACATAACAAGGAGACGATCACTTGATAACAAGAAAGAAGGCGTTCACATAAATATTCCCATTTAACATTACTTAAACAGAGTCAATTTAAAGTAAAATGGTGTCTTCATTCGCAGCCAAAAGTGGTTGTGACACTATAAAGTAAATTATTATAATGAAGGATGGGTTCTCTTCCTTACCCAGCGTTGTCCTGAAGCCGTTGATGGCTTTACAAGTGGCCATTCCGTTGCTGAACCCAATCTGTTCCCCATCTCGGTGCCAGTCGTTGTTCTGTCATAGACGTTGAGCACATACTAATGATTACATGTGGGATAGAGCTCAATGCTGATGGTAAAATAAGTATCCCTAAAAACACATGTCGTGAACGGGTTTGGATTTCTCTTGAAGTCTCGCCCTGACGAAGTCCTCTACAACTAACATTGCCAGTTAGACATGTACACAAGTCATCTTAAATGTATACATGAAATATTATGTCTCTTGTCTGTTTTCCCATTTACGCTCTTTAATCCATTAAGCTCTGTAGTCTATAGAAAAAACATTTCTCCACTATTTGTAAAACAAAAAGTTACCTTAAGCTGTAGACACACTACGTAACACTAACAGAGTTTTAAAAGGATTAAATTCGTATTAGGAACAGTAAGTTAGTATCAACAATTCAGTCCTTACCTTAAGGTAGCAAGAACAGTAAGTTATTAATTATTCATTGCTTAACTTGAGTTAGCTAGTACGTTAAGCTAATCTCAACCATTCTGTGTTTACTTTAATGTCAGTATCAACCATTTAGTCCATAGCTTAAGGTAGCTGATACAGTAAGTCAGTATCAACTATTCAGTCCTTACCTTAAGGTAGCTGGTACAGCCGGTGAGTATCTCATTGGCGTTGCAGGACACCTCGACCGCTTTGTCGTCTCCCACCTCAGACACGGCTGACCACCTGGTTACGCACGCCAGCTGATGGGAGGTGGATGTCGATGTGGCCGTGCCCTCGTTCCTCAGACCGGCGCTGGTGGTGGAGTGGGTCACGGCGACACTCGCGAACGGGTTGTGCTGGACCGGGAGTTGGATCTCATCTTAAGGAGAAATCAAAATAAATGAATTAAAATAAATTACAATAGAATTGGGTCATGCTCATTATTATTGACTTGATTTTTGCATCGCCAATAGAATAGAAACCAAGAATGCAAAATATTGTGTAGTAGTGAACTATTTGATTTTTTGATTTAATAAAGTAAAGTGCATTATTTAATGTGTTTTAAAATCTCCAGGGCCTAGGATCCTTCAAACTTTAAATAATTAGTTGAAAATTCTTCATTTCAGATGACTTTGCATTTGAAATTTCAAAATATGAGTTCAGAATTGTTATATATATAAATGAGATTGTTGAAAGTAGAAGCCATCAGTTACTCACGCCCGTCTCCAGATATTTGCACATTGACCGTGGCGTCCGTTTTCCCCACAGAGAAAGATTGTATCTTGATAGGTTTGTTTTTGTAATACACGACCAGGTTGTAATCTCCCTGGAAACCCCTGGCGGTGAAAGATGTTCCCGACGACAGCGATCTGTTCAGATATGTGCTCCACTCTTCTTTGGTCAGATGGAGATAGCGCTGACCGGCCTTGTCCAGCTGGGGATAAAATCATATGGGCGAAGAATGACAAATAATTTTGTTGATATTGTTTTCATATACCAAACTTTTTTAACACCAAACGGCTAGCGCAGGGGTGGGCAAACTAAGACCCGGCCACTGATATTATGCGACCCACGAAGGCATTTATAAATTTAACAGATTACTTTGTTTTTAATTTATTTTTCTGAATTTAACAGAATTTCATGTACCGTTATGATTGTTTTAACATTTTTGATCAAGTTTCTTTCGAATTTTCTATTTTTTAAAACAGTCCTTGACTTTCGTCAGGTAATGCTAAAAAGTAAAAATATCCGATTTGAATATAGAGAGAAATGTTTATCGACATGTAAAAATTGGACATAATACACATGCGGCCCCGCAATAGCTTACATTTTTCAATGTGGCCCACCGCACAAAACGTTTGCCCACCCCTGGGCTAGCGTGTTTCAAGAAAAAAAAATGTCTTTTTTTTTTGTGGTCATTTTATTATAAATAGTATAATTTTTAATCTGTATTGAAATAATCTTGAATGGTTACAAAAATAACTTTTTAACACATTCTGCAATGAATTAATATTGATTTTCAGTATTAATTGTTTGGTGTGGGAATTCATCTTCCTTCATCAAACACCATTGTAAAGCACTTATCAAGAAAGCAATTACTATCGCTTAAACAAAACTACCTCCGCTCGGAAAATGGTTTAAAGCAATGTGCATTTGGAAAATTCTGAGGATACATCCCACTTTCTTCATCACAGATCCCATGATCAGCTTCTTGAAGGGGAACTCATTACCTCAAAGTTAGGACAGAATCATATATAAAATTTCATTTCCCCCCAAATCTTTTAGATTTTACCAGCGTGCTCCCCCCCCCCNGGCTGTTATGAAGTCTAAATATGATGGCTGATTTTTGCGTCTTGTGATGCTTCAGATGTATAATGTTTTAATATTATTTCTCTAATTTAAATTTTGTTATCTTGAAAAGAAGATTTATCTATGTGCTAAAAAAAATAAATGTATATGTACAATGAAGTAAAAAAAATATTTCAATTTATTTGGATCAATAAAATAATCGTATCTTTAAAAACTTAACTCTCGAAAGCAAATTGTTAAAAAAAATAATTAAGCATTCTTTAAAATGAAAATTCTGGCGAAGTAAAAGAGAATTTTTAATTGGCTTCCCCCGTCTTCAATCAAATATATTCTGAGAAAGTAATTATTAATTGAGAGACAATAACATTTTCTCTTGATCATTGATTTTTTCCGACAATGCACAGAGTGCCGAAAATAGCAAAATCATGATTCAAGATTGTGTTTGTAGTGTAGTATGTACTTTTAAATTTATCTAATTATTTCCATTTTTTTTAAAAATCTGTACTTCAAGATTTACATTTGATATCCCTTATAAATAACCCACCGTGAAAGAATTGCCGTGGACAAGGGCCATTTGGGGATCCATGTCGTGATCCCAGAATCCCCAGAAAATGATCCCTTCAACCGCCGGGTGACTGAAGTAAAGTCTCAGAGCTGTCTCATACCTGGGGAAAAAATTCAAGGCAAAGGCATATATGAAAGGATCCGCTGGTTGCAGTTTTATTCAATATCGCCTTGATGTGGATGCCGAGCGGTCTAAACTGAATCACACTATTAAAGGAAAGAACCAACATCACTAGCCTTTACGAAAAGGAAAAGTTTAAATTCAAACCCGGTGATGTCCGTAGGCAACCAGATTGACAAAATGAAAATTCCGGCAAATTCTTCCATGTGTAACACATAAAAAGCACAATGACATACAACAAAATAAAATAAGAACACTGCTGGCCATGTGCTGCAATCTGTTATATTTTCTAGTCGTCTTATCAGAGTCTTTCCATTGGAACAAAAAGGCAAAGGGGGAGTGTGAGGCTGACGAATTGAGAAACGTCTACTCATTTTAAACAAATAACAGCTCAAGTCAAAGCTACTAATCAAGTCAAAGCTACTACTCAAGTTAAGGCTACTACTCAAGTCAAGGCTACTACTCAAGTGAAAGCTACTACTCAAGTCAAGGCTTCTACTCAAATCAAGGCTTCTACTCAAGTCAAGGCTACTACTCAGGTCAAAGCTACTACTCAGGTCAAAGCTACCACTCAAGTCAAGGCTACCACTCAAGTCAAAGCTACTACTCAAGTCAAAGCTACTACTCAAGTCAAGGCTACTACTCAAGTCAAAGCTACTTCTCAAGTCAAAAATACTACTCAAGTCAAAGCTACTATTCAAGTCAAGACTACTACTCAAGTCAAAGCTACTACTCAAGTTAAGGCTACTACTCAAGTTAAAGCTACTACTCAAGTCAAAGCTACTACTCAAGTCAAGGCTACTACTCAAGTCAAAGCTACTACTCAAGTCAAGGCTACTAACTACTCAAGTCAAGGCTACTACTCAAGTCAAAGCTACTACTCAAGTCAAAGCTACTACTCAAGTCAAGGCAACTACTCAAGTCAAGGCTACTACTCAAGTCAAAGCTACTACTCAAGTCAAGGCTACTACTCAAGTCAAAGCTACTTCTCAAGTCAAAGCTACTACTCAAGTCAAAGCTACTATTCAAGTCAAGACTACTACTCAAGTCAAAGCTACTACTCAAGTCAAGGCTACTACTCAAGTCAAAGTTACTACTCAAGTCAAAGCTGCTACTCAAGTCAAAGCTACCACTCAAGTCAATGCTACTACTCAAGTCAAGGCTACTAACTACTCAAGTCAAGGCTACTACTCAAGTCAAAC
>CAXITT010000478.1:547013-585273 GCA_964033795.1 Lymnaea stagnalis | reverse complement strand
TGGGGGGGGGGGAAGTGTTGCAAAGTGGTTAAGAATGCTTGTCTATAACGTTTAAAACTAGATATAGAACACAGTTTATACAAAACATAATAATTCCTTGCAACAATAAAATTTTTCATTTTTAAAATAAAAAAAATAAAAAGATTCTCAAGCTTCATAATATTTTCGTCCCACCACCAATATAGAGATAGATATAAATTTGTATATACAATAAAATAAATTAATAACTAAAAATTAAGGCCTTTTATACAATATTTTAAGTGATCAATACGAATGCTAAAAATTCTTCGTCTTTGTAGATGGGAAACCGTGCCACAAATGGGTTAAAATAATGTATATTATTTTTGTCCTTGGAAAATAACCGCATGCACATTATTTTAAGTAATGAATCACGCCACCATTTCAAAGGGTTAAACCTCAATAATTAGTTTGGGCTCTAACTGTATGCTGCAAAGGATTAACAAAATATTTAGTAGAAATAATACTGACCAATCAGCGCGCGTGTTCTCATCAGGGGCTGCCAGATCCAGTTCAGTTACCCATATCGGTATGCCAGGTTGTGCCAAAAGGTCCAAACGGTGCTTTCAAAGTATCAAAATAAATGCTTGAAATTCAACTTTACTTTTAAGTCTAAGCTAGGTTTTTTTATCTTCTACTCTAAACAATTATGCGTAAATGTGCTTTAAGAATGAAAGGAACTGGTATAATTTTCCAAAATAAAAAACTGTATTTGGGTACCCTCTTCCAAAGGTCAAGACTCCTTTTTTTGCTTTGAAACTGCTTACATTACAATTTTTAAAAAAAATAACTTAAACTTATTCTTTATATAAAAGGTGCACCCTTACAAAAATTGTTACGCGTACAAATGTGTGAACTTTCACCCCAAGAACTCTTACTATAGCGACCAGTATTGTTTATGAAATAATTGGAGCTGTATTTGCTATGAAGATCATCTAAGTGATTCCAATTTTTAATATTGTCTAAGAAACGAAACAAATATTTTTCAACAGAATGGGAACTCAAAAGTATTCTCCCTTTCCCCTCATTCCTCCTGTAGCGCTCACGAAGTGTACCCTGTATGACATAACGGGAATACAACGCCGCAATCTTTACCTTCATGAGAGTTGGGTCAGGAGCTTCGTAGTGATGGAAGTGACTCTGAACCCCGACACCCCCGAGACCGACATTGGCCGCCTTGAATTGTTTGATCTGGTTCAAGTAAGCCTGGGAGAAAGAAGAATTTAAAAAAAAAATTGAACATCAAATGTTGATAGAGACAAACAACACGCCACGGGTAATTATTCAAAAAGAAAATATTTAGCTCTGACTTCTATGACAGCGCTGACTGCCATGAAAGTCCTGACTGCTCTGAAAGCCATGACTGTTCTTTCAGTATATGAATTTGATCAATGAATCAGATCAACGGATTGGACCTACTTATTTGGTGTCTAAGTGCCTTGAGCCCAAACTTTAAAATTGCAAAATCTCGAATTATGTTCATATTAATGTCCATTCTTAAGTTCCGTGTCAATAGGGGTGTTACCCGGGTAATAGGTGTGTGACCAGTGTCAATAGGCATGAGAACCGTGCATACCCCTCCCCTGAAACAGTCGCAAACGACCACACTACTCCCCATCTTAGTTCTTTTCAAAACCGTCCTTCACAAGGAGCCTTAAACATCATTACCGAAATGCGTCCATAACTAGGTGAGATGGCATTGTGTTCACGCTGAAAGCCTTGATAAGCTCAATGACCTCAACTTGTCTATGAGTTTGAATATCTTGCTATTCCTTTAAGATGCGAAAATAACGCACTAGCGTTAACAGTGTAAGCCCGCGAAAGCTCAGCTTAGGACAGGGGTCACCAAATCTTTTACACAGTGGGCCGGATAACTGACGAAATGACGAGCGCGGGGCGGCTTAACCATTAACTACAATACTTGTAAGCCAGAACGAAAGGAAATAACAGGAGAAAAACTAAGTTTAGTAATCCATATTAATTATTGGTGAGTGGAGTACACTCCACGTGCATTTACTAAACAATGTTATCAACGAAGGCTACGTTAGCAAAAACACAGTCACATCAAACCTACTGCGCCCATATCCGAATCTCACATACAAGGCAGCAAAACATTTGTTAGTGAGATTTGTGAGACTGACATCTGGCTTTCAAAATATCATCAATGTTTGGTTTGGAATTGTTGCATCGAATCCAGAGAATTTCTTCCAAATGTTCATCAGTAGAATCTCATTCGATTTATTGACTTCATATTCACTTCACATACTTCATTTTTTTGAAAATGTCTCCTCGCAGGCATAAGTTGTTCCAAACACTGTTTCCATGCCAGCGGAAAAGTTCTCCTGTTTCAGAAACTCAACCTCGGGGAAGCAGCGGTACAATTCAACACGTTTTTCCTTCTTTGTGCGTCTGTTTCAACGAGTCATTTGACTGCCAGTCAATTACCTCCAACCGTAGCTCAACTGGCACACCATCAAGGTTTACAATCAAACGGATTCTGGAACAGATGAATGTCACTCTCAATTCTGTCAAGATCTGAAAATCTCTCCCCCCAAAAAATGCTTCTTCAAGTCACGAATAACTTTATTCGGAAAATCGAGGTGGACATCTTCGTTGATTGTAGAGCAAATCTCTTTGAAACAGTGAAAAATGAGACAATTTTTCTAATTTCAGTTATGCTTCAAACAATGAAATGTTTCTTTGAAATACTTTGATGATTCTATAGAGATCACATATGAGGTTATCCTTTCCTTGAAGTTTCAAGTTCACTTCATTCGCAAAATGTGGAGGTGCAGTCCATAGCAAATAATACCAAAACGAACTCGCACTTTTAAAAAATTCTTAGTTCAAAAAGTACTAAAGCTAGAAAGTTGATCCTGAATTCATTTTTTATTTGAAATTTGTTCTATAATATAAGTTTGCAATATTTTTATAATTTTTTTGAATTTATTTCCCTAAGTACCTAATTCTAATGATAGTATTTAAATTTAAATCGTGTCACAACATCTGATGAACTGACGACGCGGACCGAATCTGGCCCGCGGACCGTAGTTTATGTGAGCTCTCGTTTAGAAAATGGCGATACCATGACTTGGTGAACTTACCAAAGTGTACTCCCCGCTGACCACGACGCTGTAGTCGTTGAGGAAAAGTCTCGGCGTGGGGTCAGCAGCATGCACGGCCTGGAACATGTGGTACGTGTAGTTCTGGTCGCCAGTGTTGGACTCAAAGAAATGGCCGTGGAGAAGCTCGTTGTCCACATCCCAATGCGACAGTCTGGCCGGGGGGGGGGGCAAATAAGTAAGGGAGTAAGAGAGATAGAGAGAGTGAGAGAGAGAGAGAGAGAGAGAGAGAACCAAGGTGTTGTTAATAATTTGTATTTTTGTGTATAGATTTTATGTTATAACAAGTCGTGAAGCGTACAAAAGTATGGAAACAGAAATTTATATTTTTTTAAAAATCTGACAACGTGTGATAGATTTTGCGCTATATTTGTTATTGCCAAATTTATCTTTTATATTTCTACGCAACGAAACTATTTTTTTTTTGTTTCTTAAAAGTTATATAATTTGAAGAAAAATGAAAAGGATTTATGAGCAGGGAATGAACCATTCGCAATATTCACAAGCTGCCAAGACGAACAACGCACATTGAAAAATTGCAAACATGGTAACAATTTAAGTATGGTAAACTTTTCAACTAGTAAACAGATGTTTTATTGTTATAATGTTAGTCTAGCTTTCAAAAATAATAATTATATACAAAAAACGATAACTGATAAATGTGAGAAAAAAAATATTGGAAGTCCGAAACGATGTGCGCAATAATTTCAACGCACAACTTTTTCATGAGTCCATCCATCACTAAGGCATTGATTGCACTGAAAAGAGACGTAACTACATTTTTTTTAATGATTAACACAGACTTACTTCCCTTTAGTGATTCCAGTGATGTAATTGATGTGTTGGTCAACTGTATCTTTCAGGGCTTGACCAGTCAGTGGTGTTGCATAGCTTGGCTGGTTTCCGGGTACTGCCCAGAACATACAGTGACCGCGTACATGTAATCTGGGCCATGGATATTAGAAGATAAAACTTCGTTGAAGTGGCATTTAAAACTAAATTAAATCAAGTATTTTAAAAAGACTTTCTTCGCCGTATTTTTGAAGAAATATTTACTTAATACACTATGCTCATATCTTCGAATGTTCTGTTACATTTCCTACCCATATCTTCAAATAAACTGCTTCATTTCTTTTACATATGTTCGAATCTACTGCTACATTTCCTACCCATGTTTCCTGAGTTCATCAGTTGCCGCTACCGCTACTGAAAAATCTGGATGCTCCTGTGAATAAAATACAACTTTTTAACATGATTATGAGAACAAAATGAGATTTTTAGCATGAATTTTGTAAAGGAAGTATATATATTTTTTTTAAATGTACAATGTTTGGTGGTAAAATATTCAAATAATCGTTTTATGAGTTACATATGGGCTAAGACTCACCCGGGTTCCCCTGTTGTACGGCCACTTGTATTCCTGGATAGTGACCCAGTTAAACATGTGGTACAGGATGTTCTGAAACTGACGGTAGTCCGGGTTCACGATGTAGTCTGCTTTCGATTGTGTGCCGAAGGCGAACAGCTGTTTGGTGTGGTCAATCTGACCGATGTAAAAAAAAAATAATAATTAATTTGTTTCAACTTTTACCGCAATATTCAACATTGGAGAGTGTAGTTCATGTCACATTCAAAGAGGAAAGCTCCTAGGACCAGAAGTCGGGGTGGGGGAGGGGAGTTACAGCTAACGCAATGTGAAGATGTAAAATTACTATACAATGACATCAATGTTGACACTACACCAGTGAAATAAGATTTTCTTTAAAAAACAGCTCGTCAACAAATATTTCACACTTGACGTCATCACTGAACATGATTTCACAAAAGCTGAAGCAAACAGAATATAATGTATTCAAAATTTTGTTTTGCCACAGTAGAATATAACTGAACGAAGAGATTTAACCCATGGAGGATTTATGAAACATTTTATTTTTCTTTCAGAATTTCTTGAGTCAAATGATTGAGAAGCGTTCCACTCAATAACTCGCGCCAAAAACGTTTTTCTGTGTTCAGATTTAAAGCAACTATTTTGTGTTTAAAATACAAGAACCCTTTTTACCCGTGCTGTGCGTATTAGAACTACAAGGACTTCTAGTTAAGATGTTCATCAACTTATAGAATAGAAATTTTTTTTTTTTTTTTTTTTTTGTGCAAAAAAATGACTTTTGTTTTGTAAATAAATATCCCCCTAGTCTTACCGGATGCTGTACCATGACGTACCTGCACTCTTAGGGCGTTGACGTTGAAGTTTAAAGCTACGTTGAAACTAAAAAAAAAAATTTTTTTTTTTTTTTTTTTTTTTGTGCAAAACAATGACTTTTGTTTTGTAAATAAATATCCCCCTAGTCTTACCGGATGCTGTACCATGACGTACCTGCACTCTTAGGTCGTTGACGTTGAAGTTTGAAGCTACGTTGAAACTGTGGATGTGAAGTCAAATCTGGTTTTATTTTCAAATAGATAATTTCTGATTTTATTATTGGAAGAAAATGTTGTATCAAATCCTATCCCATCTATTTAGAGTTTTTTTTTTTTTAAAATTGTTAAGATTCCAGTTTTATTATTATTATTATTATTTTAGAGTTTCGTAATTGATTTAGTAATACAATATTGGTGATTTAGATTGTTAGTTTAATTTGTTAATAAAAAAACACAACATGAACTGTTACTGTTTTTGTTTAATGTTCTTAATCCTGCATATTTTGAAACTAACCCGGTCAGATTCTGTCTCACATTTGATAAAATAAAGACTTGTCTCACTTGAAGTGAATGTTTTTAAAATAGCCCCGTGTACATTGTCCTCCCCACCATTAGATGTCATAGACTTGTCTCACTTGAAGTGAATGTTTTTAAAATAGCCCCGTGTACATTGTCCTCCCCACCATTAGATGTCATAGACTTGTCTCACTTGAAGTGAATGTTTTACTTGTCTCACTTGAATTGATTTTTTTACTTGTCTCAATTGAAGTGAATGTTTTACTTGTCACACTTGAAGTGAATGTTTTACTTGTCTCACTTGAAGTGAATCTTTTACTTGTCTCACTTGAAGTGAATGTTGCTCTTCCTTAGAGAGTCGATCCTGCTGTTGGCATCCGTCTTCCAATTCGTGTCTTCGGGTACTTCCGTCAACGACGCGTCATCCACGTAAAAATCGACGTGCGGGGCCAACCCTTGGACGTAGATCCTAGCCTGGGTGTATTCTTTGAAAGACGGGCATGAACTTAATTTGTTAATTGTCAAAATCTGATTTACTTTGGAAATAGATTGTTGCTTTGGATAGTCAAAAACAACACGCAAAAAAAAAACTCAAACGAGACAAGAAATTTTCTCATCCTAAAAAAAGACAATTTAAAATTTCAAAAATCCAATAACTTAAATCATACCAGATTGTTTACATGGGAGATGAATTTACGTGATACAAAATGTGTAGATGAAGATTTTGAGAATATTTTTCGACCACTAAACCACGCGTGTCAATACGAGAGTTGGGAAGGGAGGATGACCAAAAGATATAGCATGAATTATTCATTTAGTTTAAAAATCGTATATGATTACCTCGGTTCGGAACAATAAAATCTGCTTCTAGCTGCACCCATCCATCGGCGGCGGTCAAGAAGGGTTGATGAGTTATAGAGATGTATTCATCCGCCCCTGTTTTTTTTTGGTAAATCAAATTGGCATTTTCCGATAAGAACTATTTTATATCAGCACCTAGCATTTTTTGTAAAAATCGTTGAAATCAGGAAACTAAAGCTATAATCTTTTGCTATACATACACAACTTCCCATTTTATATGCAAATAAACTTTAAAAAAACAAACAAACTTATTAAAACAATCAAGCTGCTGACATGGGCGCCCGCAGAAAACTTTCTAGGGGGGGGGGCAAAAAAATCGATTAACTTTCCAGGGGAGGGGGCAAAAAATTTTTACTAATGTTTTAATATAGTTTTAATTTACTGTAGCGTATTTGTGTGGTGTACGAACGGACAGGACATCAGCTTAGTTACTTTCTCTTTATTTTCTCTTTACTTTAATACATTTTTTATCTATTTTTGTCAAAAAATTTTTTATCCAATCAATCCAGGGGGGGGGGCAAGTGCCCTACCTCCCCCCTGCCTGCGGGCGCCCATGGCTGTTGATAATGTCCCCACAAAATACATCATCAGAGCGACGTACATAAAATAAGACTGCGCCCATCGCTCCAAAAATCACAAGAGCACGCTTTTAAAATTGTACACACTAATTGCTAGAGAAAAAATCTTTTATCGACCTCCATTCAGCTCCCCATGACCCCCCCCCCCCCCCCCCCCCCAAAAAAAACCAAAACAAAATAAACAAAAACTTTTTTCCACCCCCCTTCCCACCCCCCCATCCCCCCCCCCCCCCGACTCCACAAAAAAAGTCCAAAACTAAATAAGCAAAAACCAACAGGCATAATTAATACTGACCATTGTCCTTTCGTTTCAAGTTGAGAGTGACTCCAGCTGATTGGTACACAGTGCCTGGGAGATCACCGACCAATCGAATGTAAATATGGAAGGCGTAACGGCCCCCTGATTTAACGTGAACCATCTGCGCTGGACCTTGCCAGGCTTGAGTTCTGTTTAAATATAAAATAACAGCATCCACACATATATTGATACCACGTTGAATATCGCTTAACCAGGTGTTTCAGAAGTCTGAAAGAAAATTTCCTTTCCTAAAGTAAAATGCTATTATTCTGAGACGGCAAATTAACTTGGGAAAAAAAATGTAAAGACCTTCTCTTAAAAGGAAAGCGATAACTGCCATCAAATCTGAAGTTTTTGTCAATGATTGAGTTCCAGCGAAAGTTTGACCGAAAGGATTCGACCAGCCAGACAAGACACTGGGTGGGGGTGGGGCACCTCAATGTGACGTCAGATTATGGCTGTGAATCGTCATCTGGCCAACAGGCCACCAGGCCACCTGGCCAACAGGCCACCACGTAAAAAACTTTGGGAAAGTCGTACAATTAGCTACTAGATTTAAAAACTCAGGGTGAAACGTTCATGCGAAATCAATCTATCAGTTATCAAGAGAATATAATCCTAGTAATCCAGTTTATCTCCAACCCATTTTCCAACATAGAAATGCATTATATCATAGGACATTTAAAGCCATTACAAATAAAAACATTTAAATTAATTTTTAAAAATAAATATATATGCTAATTGATTTATTCTAAGTTCCTCGTTAATGTTTTCAAAATACGCTTAAATTTGTTGTAAATAACCTGTGCTTCATCTTTAAATGAGTACATTCTAACTCGGAGCTATTCTTCATTAAGTTAATTTTTTTTTCTTTTTTTGTTTGTTTGTTAAATATCCAAGATAAGAAGTAGTCGTATGCAAGATTTCTTATCCATCAAAATCTACTATCAAAGTTTTTAAACATGAACTCATGGTCATAACGTTTGTTTCAAAGGGTTTCCACAATTACTATTGGGATCGATTTGTTGGCCGAATTACTTCTTTACAATTAAAAAAAAAGAAAAGAAATCAGAATTTTTTTTAGCCTCGGCATCTTGTCAAATGTCGAAACGTCTCTAGAAATATAAACGTTTTCTTGCGATCTTTACCCAAACATTACTGGAAATAACTTATTTTTATTTTTTGTAAACAGGAAACACATTATTTACAGTACCATGAGATATCAAGACGTATGACCTATTATAATGTGAAGAGCGTGGAGACAATTTTAAACACCAGATGCACCTTTTCTGTAAACAATGAGCTGAAACTTTGTTTAAAAAATCCCAAATTTGAAGGATTTTGATAGTGGTTGAATTAAAATTCTTAATAATTTAAAGCACAAGCTCTAGCGGATGAGGGTCTCTCCAATCCGGATGGCACTTTTTTTCCATATATTCAGGGGTTGCATCTTTGGTGAACTGCAGAGATTTTTCGTGAAAGGGGGATTGTCAAAAATATTGGCACTAACCCAAGCTACACAATTCGCACAAGCTTATAAATTGAACAAAAATATTATTAAATGATATTTATATCCACACATTTAATGAACTTACTCTTTATCGCCCTATTTGCGAATAAAAACATCGTTTCAATTAATAGCAAAGCAAGAAAAACTATAATTTTCACCATAGCTGTATCCGTATGGTAATTGCATCGCACTGAACACAAAACAAATGAAACATTTTCTTGCACCTCGCAAATTTTTTAAAGATGTTCCCCTTTAATTTCCATAGCAATTTTAAATCCTAATTGAACTGACCTTCCCGTGCACTTGCCAGAATGTGTGCCGCTATGATGCTGTGACGTATCGTCGGTCATCGTGAAGCCCTCATGGACCCAGTTTGCGAGGCCACTCTCAAAACCAGGATTCTGTAGCAGTTCCGGGGCGGAATGGGCACCCGACACCAATATGGAGGCTATCGCTAAGTAATATTTCATTCTCATCCTCTCCAAACAGCCAAGTTTCATAAATTAAGTTTGGTGGAAGACAAACAACTGCTGTATATGGACGTCTAAAATGTCATCGCTTGGGTTTGGATATTATACAATAACGTGCAAGCGCCCGAAAAAGTTCAAAGTCAAATAAATCTAATCTTATTGGGTAAAAAACTACAGCCTGGGTCAAAGTATTGCTCAATGAGATTAAAATTTTGCTTTCCTTATTTAAAGCAAGTAAAGACCAAACCAAAAATTGTAAAAAGGACATTTTTTATGAGATTAGTATTAGTTGACAGTCCTTAGTTGTTATAATATAATCAGACTATTCTCAACATCACTTGCTGACTTCAAATGATAAGGCTACACTAATTCCTAATGGTTATCTTGTTATTGGATGTTAAACATATTACCCAACGTTATGCATCTGTCAAATAGACTATACAGCACCGTAAATAACCAGAATACCATACATAGAAATAAAAGTTTAACGTTTGCTTTCGGCAGGGGGCTCTTAAACAGGGCGGCCCGACCCACCTAGGTGGGGCACGATGCAGTGTCAGGGGAGTGCTGGAAGACACGCAAAAATCAGGTTTATTAAGATTCTCATTAGCATTTTTAAAAAGTGATGGGTGCAAGAATTATGTTAAATGGGGAAAGCGGCGTTGCAAAAATCGCTTAAGATCCACTGACTTGTAGAGTTTAGTTTTTATTTGATCTTGTGCGGAATTACACCCACCCCCACCCTCAAAATAAAAAAACGGACCCTCAAATCCCCGCCAGAAACGTATCTCCAATGATTTCAAGGCAAGAGTTTAGATTCACTTGGCAGATTACACCAAGAGTAAACGCCACAATTATATAACATTATCCCCGAGTCGGAGTAGTAAAGACACACACACAAAAAAACAAAACAACTAATGCAAAAAATAAAAACTATCGAATCCCCAACCACTGTATCACAATAGCAATAAGCACGGTGTAACACAATCTGTTGGCTTCATTTGGGGATTTTGAACATATTTTTGCTTCTATATTATGTATATAATTCTATAGCTATACCGGTACAGGCAAGGCGCTCAGCTAGGAACTTTTAGGGGTTTCTATTTCATTTAAACTTAATTCTTTTTTTTTTTTTTTTAAGCACACCACCAAAATTTCCCAGTTGATTGCTGTTAATACAATCTTTCAGAGTTTTATGATTCAGCGTCTTGGCGTTCTTAGCTTGTTTTCAAATCTTTTTCAGTCAAGTGGTCTNTTAATTTGTAGAAATTACAAAGTGAAGCAAATAGTCGCCGTAGGCTAAGACTCAAGTTTAATCGTTTTGCTGTTTTTTCTTGGGTATTTAAAAAAAAAAAATTTTTTTTTTTTTTTTATGGGGGAGGAAGGATTCATATTAAGGTTAGATTAGTCTTGTATCTTTTTTTTAGGGTATTCATCACTACCGTTTCCAAAGACTGTTTAAAAAAATTCTAAAATTGCTCAACAATGGACAAGATCAGGCAACAAAATCTAAACTTGAAAAACAAAAGAAAAAAAACGACAGAAATCAGATACACAGAAAATACTACTTGAACACAAGCAACCTGTTGAATTGCTATTTCTTTAAAGGTGATTACACTTTTCATAGGCAAATGTCAGGTCATGATGTCTCCTGACAGGTCCTTTGCCGGCTTATCTTTTATACTAGCGCGAGGTTTCCTTTTGGCGGGGGCGTTTGCTGTTTTCGCCGCCTCCGGTAAGCTCAGGATGTTAAACATGGCAGCAAGTGGCGTACGCCACAACACCTGCCTCGTTCCCAAACCTCTCGTAGGCATTGACAGCCACGCAGTGGTCGACTCCGTTGGTCGCTAAAGGAAGAAAATGTTACGACGGTGTTAAGACTGTTAAGAATTTCGTTACATTTAAGTCCAACTAAAACCCATATATTACAACGCGTTTAATTTTCTTTTACATTCTACAATCTATGCAGTGGTGACGTTATCAAATTCAACATGGCGGGTCCTTTGCAGGTCTTAAAAAATTTGTATTAAAAATAAAAAATAAATGTATTAAAAATAAAAATTTAAACATATAAAGGCATTTAAAATGGAAGTTCTCTTACATGTAATTTAGTTTACGCTTAATAAGCATAAATACCATATTGGTAACTAATAAAAATTAACCAGGTCATTTGCCAGGTCCCAAGTTATTTTACCAGGTCCTGGGACCCGGCGGGACCTGGTGTAGCGTAGCCCACTAAATCTATGGCAATTTAACAGTGTTTTGGATTTTTAAAAAAAAATGAATGATTACAAATTATATAAAACATGTAACTGTATAAGTATTAGCTATGTCCATGCTTTACTTTCAGTTCAATAGCCCGAAAAATAAAATGCCCCCAAAAAGTGGAGTGTGAAAATGTGTGCCCGTGTCATTAAAATTATTATTTTAAATTATAATTACACAAAAATTAAAGAGAATTATTTTTCAGAATTTATCTGACTGGGAGATTTAAGATTTCTGTATAAAAGGAGATTAAAATTATTTACTATCATCTATTTACAACCAGTGTTAAATTTGTAGAATCAAAATTTTATAACTGCATTTTACCACATTCTGATTTTATATGTCTAGGCCGATGAAAACTAAGGGGGTGGGGGGCAGTATATCTTACAAATATTTTTTTGATACTTGAATTACATTGTTTCCGTCATAGCAATAGGTCAAGACTAAAACCAGTGCAGACCCAAATATTGGTATAAAGATAATTAAAAATAAAATTTTAAATTTGTACCTTACCATTTTCGAGGCGAAAAATTATTATCTTATTGATTTTTACATTTTTTTTTTTTTTGGAGGGTTGGGATCGGGGGTTCACAAATTTAATACCACTATCTCCAATTAAAAAATAACTAAATATATATTTTTAAACATACGAAAATAAGCATTGAAACATTATTATTTTTATTTTAGAATATGTAGATATGGCCGTGGTATAACTGGAGTGGCCGTGGTATAACTGGAGTCGGACATTAGAACGTTTATCTAGTTTAGAGGCTTGCAAAAAAGTATACAGTTGTATACCTAGGAGGGTTGACATCCTTAGGATGCTTTTATTTCAAACTTTAAAAAAAAAATTAAATTGTTTCTAGGCGATTTTTATATTTTCCCCCACTCAACACACATTGCGCCACAGTATGGATGGGCGCATTTTAAAAGTATAGTAATATTTTAAATCTCAAATATAATACACATCGGGAATGGGTAAATAGATAGTTTTAAAACTAATGAAATAGTTTATTAAACCTTATTTTAACCCCCCCCCCCTTTTTCCCCCCTGGGCATTTTTATCTATCTCTAGAGGGTCGGGGATTTTCGGGCAAATTGAAGAGTTTTTTTTTTTTTTTAGAAGTGGGCCGGGAAAAAAAATTTCCCACCCCGGGGGGGGGGGGGTACAAGCCTTAGCTACGCCGATGCGGAGTGGGGAACAAAAAATGATAAGGGACATCATGATGTTCCTATTTTTACAAAGATACCGTTCAGGGGTGATGATAAGTGGTGTTCACATCTTTATGAGGATAACGATATTGGGGACATTTCGGGAATTCAACTTTAATAGTGAAGCCTTTTTTTTCCCCTTAACAGTTCAGGGGCATGACCATAGAAAGGTTAAGATTTTCTTTCAGAGTGTGAAACTATATATATGAAACTCATTGCTTTTACAGACGTGTATATTAGTTATAAATTCTTCTTTTTATATAAGAATTCTTTGTTTCACGAATTTCGATAAATATAGGAGAGAGACGAGGCAAAAAAAAATTTGGTTTATATATATATCAAAATCCTTAAAGGTTACAGTTATTAAAAATAGTAAAAACTCTATAGATTTGCTGGTTGTAAATTCTTTTTACAATTTTAGAAGAAGAAAAAATTCTTACTCCAGTGTTGTGAAAATGGGTTGGGTGTGTCTAAATTATATATAGAAGTTTAACATTTCTCAAAACTAAATGATGTTAGAAACGTAAAAATCTATGCATACTCCTTTTAAAACCAAGAAACTCGACTATCTATTTCCTAAATATACTTTCACGAATTGTCGTTTTTTATTAATTATGATCATTCTTTTGAGGATACAACACATCCAACCCTTGTTCTGTTACGTAAGTAAAAATTTGAAGGTTAGATGTTGAGACTTCGCAGTAGCAGGGAGAAAGCTGCGCTAATTTTTTTTTTCATCATCCTCCAGTCAACATCGGGTCATATCTTCTAGTTTATATACATATGATTAAAGTTAACTTTTCTGATTGACCGAAACTCCGCCCAAATGGATCATATGGCAACTTTGTGCGCCGAAATCAAATCCGATATTCGGTCGGCCCCTATTTCAATAATTTAATTTTAATGGTTACAAATTATCAAATTTAAATCCCTGATAGTGGGCGTCTGAAACTACTTAATGAATTGCCTCCTATTGTGTCTGTTGTGTTAGTTAGTGTTATATGTTACCTATTGATACAGATTGATCAGTTACTGTTATATTGCTACCTATTGTTAAAATACCATCAACATTATTCATCACAACACACCTTACATAAGCGCACGCTCTACCCATCACGTTGTAAACATACAACACTTCAACGTTGCTATCTGCTTCAGGTAAATACACTTACTCTCAATAAAGGCCCCGGCAGCTTTAGCGTCGGGCGTGTACACATTGCATCCCGTCATGACCTGACCAGCCGGACACTGGACAGTAGATCTGGCACCGACCGCATGACCACCAGATGCAGA
Source organism: Lymnaea stagnalis (assembly GCA_964033795.1). Taxonomy (NCBI): domain Eukaryota; kingdom Metazoa; phylum Mollusca; class Gastropoda; family Lymnaeidae; genus Lymnaea; species Lymnaea stagnalis. The sequence continues at coordinate 570,931 of CAXITT010000478.1, read as the reverse complement.
GCGGACGGTGGTGCATTTGATGTTGCCGCCTTTGCAGCACGCGGCGTAGCCGTAAACACCTGAAATGAATACAAAATACTTCCCTTAACGAAGAGGTATTAAACCTTCTTACAACTAGAATCAGTTATGTTCTTTTACTGCTATATAAAATTGAAAGCTTCTTTTAGGACGGCCAGCTTTTTTTTTAACGGGGTTTCTTTACAATGGACCTTCATTTAAACAGGCGTCTATTAATTTATGTCTCTGCATTGAATCAGATGTTAGCAGTAGACAGTAGAAATGTTGCATGGGATACGATATCCATGGTAGTCTCCATGGCTGAGAAAATATTGTCCGCCAAAGTCATTTACTCCGTGCTGTCTGTTAAGAATCAACCAAGACAGCTTTTCGCATGTAAAATTCATTATTGTCTCATCTACCAGGCATCATACCAACAAACAGACCGTCGTTCTGACCAATGCACGATGTGTTTGTGAAGATGGTACCATCCGAGTCAGACCCGTAGGTTGATGTGGCACAGCCTGGATAAACACAGTCAAACAAACAACGGAATCAAACACAGTGAAACAAAGAAATGAACACATTATAAACTCGGCAAATTAAAAAAAACAAACTCACAGGCATCGGGAGAGAATTTTTTTAAAACATTTATACTGAACCCTTAAATTAATAAACAATCCTTCACTATTTGACAGAGTATTTATTAGAATTTAACATAGTTGGTACCTTGGGGTAACCCTTGATTCAGCACCGGCACCGAGAAAAAGAAAAAAAAAAAGGTTTTGGAACCACTGACCTAGAGGGTACCCATCAGCACCACACGGGATAACGACCTGGTCATCTACCCCAGTTCCTGATGGTCCGGCCGTCTTATATGTACACGTCAGGCCACTCAGACTGCAACACCTGGCACTGGCCTGGATACCTGGGGGAACAGGAGACACAATGCAGCTTCATTATTCTGAGACATTTTACCGCACCGCACGTTAAGTTTTTACCCACTATGGTAACAAATTAAAAACGCTATAAGGCATGGTGAAGTGCTCATTCCAAGTTGGGTGCATATCCAAAAATATGAAACGTAAAATTTAGACGATTTCTATGCGAAACCCTCCAACAAAAATTTTTAATTTTTTTTAAAAAAAAATAAAATATGTAATTCATTCGGCTAAAGAATAAAAAAAAAATATTTCAATAACACAATATGCAAGAAAATTTCAACAACAAAAAATATTTGATAAAGCCCATGATCATAGTTGATGATCAATACCAGTTTAAGCTTTTTTTTTTATCAAGTTGATGAAAAGTTGACTCGGAAGTCTTCATATATAAAGGTGGGTGTGACAGTGTCAATGAATGGTAACTGAGAGGGTTGACCTCCTTACCAACGGTTGTCTTGTAGCCGTTGATAGCTTTACAAGTGGGTTTTCCATTGCTGATGACGAACTGTTCTCCATCTCTGTGCCAGTCGTTGTTCTGAAATAGAGGTGGCACCAGATGTAAAAGATATATATATATATATATATATATATTTATATATATATGGCATCTTTTCGTTTTCGCGAGACGATGGAGTAGCTATGTACACTTCAAATGGCTCATAGGCCGATCGTGAAATGGAAATTTCGGCCGCATTTCTCGCATTAGTATCTTGACTCCTGGTGAGATTTGGCCTTCCGTATTGTTCTTTTTGCAATAGCTTCGTTTTGCGAATCTTCTGCCTTTTTGAATATATGTTATGTAATCATGCGGAAAAGTCACTAATGGTGGTGTCAAAAAATCTACATACATAAATCAGTAACGGTCGTAATTCACGGAAAGGTAAGTTCATCACATATTATGTTTTATTATACTTTTAACAACATTGAGACAGTTCAAATGCAACTTTCTTAGATAGGACAATTCATTCTTTGTAGAACACGAAGATGGAACTATTGAACATTTACTTTAAAGGTAAGTTAATAGGGACGCAGTATCATTTTTTTTTGAAAATCCTGACATTAGGATAACAGAACAGCAAGCTAGAATCATCTAACAGAAGCCTGCACAACTCAAAATGTAAGGCGGGCCGTAGTACTATATGACAAACTTGTGCGGGCCGTAATACTTTATGAAAAACGTGTGGGGGCCGTTATACTTTATGAAAAACTTTTGCTAGCCGACACATGATTGGACGGGATTTAGGGGGGGGGGAGGGATGGAGTGGGGAAGCTGTTAAGAAAATAAGAAGAATAAAGAATATTTCGTCAAATCGCGGGCCGCCAAGTGGGTGCTGGCTGGCCACCAAGTGGGTGCTGGCCGGCCGCATGTGGCCCACGGGCCGAATGTTGTGCAGGCCTGATCTTACCAATCCTGACTTTGAGGTAACCTGAACAGCAATTAAGATTCTACTATTTGACCCTTAATTTAAGGTAACCAGAGAAGTAAGTCAGTACGAAACCATTCAATCCTTACCTTAAGGTAGCTGGTACAGCCGGTCAGAATCTCGTTTGCGTTGCAGGACACCTCAGCTATTTTGTCGTCTCCCACCTCGGACACGGCTGACCACCTGGTGACGCACGCCAGCTGATGGGAGGTGGACGTCGATGTGGCCGTTCCCTCGTTTTTCAGGCCGGCGCTGGTGGTGGAGTGGGTCACGGCGACACTCGCGAACGGGTTGTGCTGGACCGGGAGTTGGATCTCATCTTGAAGAAAAATGAAGATTATATCTATATAAGCAACGATAAAATATAAAAAAAACAAAGGTTTGCAGAATGCTCTTTGTTATGTAGGACGTGTTTACAACATGTTTACCCCATGCTGAGATCCCTAGCAGACGCTGCGTTCGTATTGGGTGTGGCTGATTCCCTTTGATCTTGTTTACCACAAACTAAGCTATCGCCTGCTTTGGTTGAGTCGAAGGTCTTAGAAAATTATAATTATAATTATAAATAACAAATAGTGGAATGTTCTAGTTACTAGTACACGGTAAATGGAGCGCCTCGGCGGACCCCGCAAAAATTTTGCCTCTACATGGCGCGATCGACTAGTAGGGTAGACCCAACTATGTCGAAGCTAAAAAACTCACGTCTCTACGTCTGTCTCCCAAGGTGAAGGGGGGGAGGTTACTTGCAGGCTCTGGTGCTACTGGGAGCACTAGGCAAGGTGCCGTTGGTCACCTCCCAAAACTTAAATAGTTAGGCAGCTTAACTGCAACGGGTTCAGAAGGAAAATAACCAAGCTCACCAAACTACTCCACAGCCGGGAAGTGGACATAGCTCTTTTTCAGGAAACCCTACTGAAAAAGCACTCATAGCACATCTCGGGCTTTTCAGTCTACCGCTGCACATGCGTAAGGTGCCGAGGCTTGGTAACTCTTGTGAAAAAACACTTCACAGTGGAACTGGTAGAGAGCAGGAACTTTGGTGGGACGGATACTCTTACAATGAGAGTAGTCGTAGGGGGTAAGTTCTTTACCATTAGTAACATTTACAACATCCCTAGAAACACATTGTGCCTGCCCTTGCATGGCACAACCCTTTTTAGTGATAGGATTATAGCTGGGGATTTCAACGCCCATATGGCGGATATGGGCTATCCCGATACAAACGCCTCTGGGCGCTACCTAAAAGGAGGTTGAGCTCACGACAAACTTCATCAGACTGCAAAACGGCGACAGTGAACCAACAATGCTTCACACAGTACCATGTCACGCCCCGATGTAACACTGGTCTAAGCCGAGCTCGAGGCAAAGACTCAGTGTGAAGTACTGGATGAGGTTGGCAGTGACCACTAACCTACCCTCATTACAATTTGTCTTGCGCTTGTAAAGCCTAGGTTTGCTAGGAGACACTGGCTGTTTGACAAAGCCAAGTGGACTTTGTTCCGGGAGAGAAAAAAGAGTACGATTGTGGAATCAACAGGGATTCCCAATACCACAAAAAGCAGTGATGCTGCATACGGCGACTTTGTGAGTGGTATCCTCACATTGGCAAAGAAAACAATTCCAAGAACTAACAAAAACCGCAAGTTTCGCCCCTTTTGGAATAAGAAGTTGGCTAAGCTGGTCTGTGAACGTAAGAGAGCTCGGACCAAAGCTGAAAAGTTGAAGACGGCCACTGCTCGTGCAGCTTACAACAGACTGACGGCAGAAGTCCGAAAGGAGGTTGATAGGGCGAAAAAGGAAAAATGGGTTGGGACGTGGGGAAAACTCCACCTGAAAGACGGCAAAAAGGTCTGGCGATTGATGGACTCGTTATCCTGCAAAGGGAAGGGTCCGAAATCTGCGTCCATTGTAAACGACGACAGGCACGGCCCCACCGATGCCAAAAGTGCCGAGGCCCTAAACAAGCATTTTGCAAAGATCAATCGGAAGCAGAAAGAGACCAGAGAGAGCCAAAACCTTAACCGTCTCCGACGAAATGGAGTGTGGCCCAGCAGTGGGGACCAAATGAAGAGGTCTTTACCGCACATTTCACTATGATTGAATAGCCAACCGCCATCCACAAGTGCGACGCCGCCAATGCACCAGGTCCGGACAAGATCTGTAACGAAATGATCAAAAACCTTAGCCCGATAGCTAGGATAGAGCTATTGTCAATCATAAACAGATCGTGGGTAACAGGAATCCTACTCAGAGCTTGGCTTAGCGCTACCATCGTCCCTATTCCCAAAGAAGGGAAGAAACATTATCAACCGACAAGCTATCGTCGAATCTCTCTAACAACGATGTTGGGGAAGGTAGCCGAGAGAAAGGTTAACCAGAGGCTCTACTGGTACCTGGAGAGTACCGAGACTCTCAGCCCAATGCAGGCGGGCTTCCGAAAGGGAATGCAGCCTGTAGTTCAGGTGCTCCGTCTTCTCAAGTCCATAACAGATAGGCTCCAGAAAAAGTGGCATACAGTGGCTGTATTTTTTTTACCTCCGACAAGCCAATGACCGAGTTTGGAGGTCCGGTCTATTGTTGAAATTACAAAAGTTGGGAATAAATGCAAATATATATAGGTGGATCTCCGGTTTCCTCACAAACCGGAATGTTAACACAAAATTCGGCTGTGAAACCTCAATGGAAAAGAACCCTTGAGGAAGGGCTCACGCAAGGGTCAGTTGCATCCTTATCCTTGCATACATCAATGACCTGCCACAATTTTTAGCAACCTGTGCAGCTATGTATGGCGACGATTTGGTTATCTGGAGTACCGGTAAAGATGTCCACCGCCTGCAAACGTTATTACAGCAAGACCTCTCTGCTATCAACAGGTTCATTCGGTGGTGGCACCATAAAATCAACACCTAGAAGACGGTCTATTCACTCTTTACCAACAGGTGGACCATTCTCAAACAGGAGATCGAGCTCAAGGTGGACGACGTAGCGCTCAAATGGGACAAGCAACCGGTTTACCTGGGAGTCAAATTGGATCAAAAGGTACAAATGCATAATTTTGTACAGGACCTCTGCTCCCAGGCAACCGCCAAGCTCAATCTGGTGAAAAAATTGGCTTGCACGAGTTGTTGGGGCGCGGGCGCAAGTACGCTTAGAGCTCTATTCCTAAGCAGTGTAAGGTCGGTGATGGATTACAGCATGCCGGTCCAATCCTTTGGAAGCAAGACTGCATTGGAAAAGCTGGGCCGTATCCAGAATCAGGCTCTGAGATTCATCTGTGGCACTTTCAGGACCACAACAACAGCTGCTGTAGAGGTCTTGGCCAATGTAAAACCGCTACAAATCAGGAGGGAAAAATCAATATTAAGTACCGTAGAGAGGTACCGGCGGCTGGAAAAAAATGAACAGGCCTTCAAAATGCAGAATAACTGGGTTGGCGGCAGGTGACTAAAGAGGTCTTCTTTTATGCACCAGGTCATGGAACTGGAAAGGGCAGTCGCCCTCCCCCAAAATAGAGAAAGTCTGACCCTAATACCAGTTAATCCGCCATATGCGGAACCTTCACGTCCCTCTATACATTTGGCTTTGACCGATGCAGCAGTGACGAAACATAGCCCTGAACATGTTCAGAAAGCGGAAAGCACTGCCCCTTGCGCACATACTTCTGGCGGCTGGATAACAACAGGGATCCCAACTGCTGGCATTGCAGCCTGGCCCCGGAAACTCTAGAGCACCTGTTGACCGAATGCCCCTCACTAGATCTCCCGGGGGAAGCCAGGGCGGTTGGAGGACCCTTTGTGAGGAAAATGTTGTATGGCTCAGCTCAACAGATGGAGTTGAAAGCCAATTTACTGGCCGGGGTCATAAGAGAGTAATCTCAGACCCTCACCAGAATATGTGTGTTAGTTGTTAGTTACTAGTACAATCAGGAACACGACCCGGATTTTCGTTAGAACCGACTATCAAAGCAAAGAGAGCATGATTGAGAAAAAGAGCTATTTTGACTTCACGAGATAATGGTGTATTATTCTATGTGTACTCATACTTTTTATTCGCATTCATCATTGGACCTGATTTTGGCACATTGTATCAACTGTGTACTAGTACAAACCATAGCATACTCTGTAAGTTGATGATTTTTAATTATATTTTGTTTATTGTGTAATTATATTGATACTTGAATAAATCTTATTAATTTTAATTACAAACTGTCGCATTTTTGCTATTGTATTTCTCATATGGGTATCTTCTTTTGCTATGCACTGTTTAGAACGAACCATAAATTTAAAATAGGAGATTATTTTTTTCCCTTTAGAAGGCAGTGCCTAAGACATTATATCTATACGTCGCCACATGATTGAATAAATAAGAGTGACAAATGTAAATATACTAATTGATAAATTGGAAGTAATAGCTGTATTAAATGAGTATTGGATGCAATAAAGCGGTTTCGTATGTTTCATTGGCGCAGGTAGGGTAAGTGCCACATGACGCGACGAATTCTGTTTGCCATCTCTTTCGACAAAAACACGCTGCAGATGGCAAATAATGCAAAAATGGCCAAGCAATATAAAGAAAAAAGTACCACCATTATGCAGCAGCCCCCTCCCCAACCCATTTTCCCCTCATTCACCAGTGTCTAATATTTTAACACCCCCACCGCCCCCATATAAAATTTTATGATTCGTTCAATTCCAGGATCCACAAGTTTGATTGTTGAAAGTAGAAGCCATTAGTTACTCACGCCCGTCTCCAGCTATTTGCACATTGACCGTGGCGTCCGTCTTCCCCACAGAGAAAGATTGTATCTTTATGGGTTTGTTTTTGTAATACACGACCAGGTTGTAATCTCCCTGGAAACCCCTGGCGGTGAAAGATGTTCCCGACGACAGTGATCTGTTCAGATGTGTGCTCCATTCTTCTTTGGTCAGATGGAGGTAAAGTTGGCCGGCCTTGTCCAGCTGTAGATAAAATCATATTGTCTAAGAAATCGTCAAGTATTTTAAGACATACTTTTCAAAGCCAAGAATTTTAAATACGAACATGGGATAGTGTTTTTAAAAAAATCAAATAGTTCACATTTATTATATTTTTTAAAAAGTATTATCTCATTTTAAATAACCTTTGATGGTGAAAACTTACTTATGTATTAAATGCTATTCAAAATCAATACTTCCCTATGTAACAATGCCACTGACTATACACGATGGCGCAGATTTCATTAAATAAAATTACCTATAAATGCGCTAAATGAGAATCTTTAAAAAGTGCGTTTGGTGAGTAATATCTCTTTTGTTTTACGAAAATAGTTAGTGTGATAAATCTCATGGGGGTGGGATACTAGAATAATAATGCAGTGCAGTGGTGGTGGCGTACCAATGGATGGTAGAGAAATAATTTAAATTTTATATAAAGCGTTTTCTTTGAAAGCATGTTTTATCAAGTAACTTTAGTGGATGGGAAGTTCATGCATTGCGTCCGCCATTGTTTGGGTAGGCTATAACTAGAAGTAAAAGGAAAGTAAAGAGCTCTTTCAGTCTCATATGATTATAGCGGGGAAAATAGTATTGTCCTAAAATAATATAACGAAATCAATTTAACAGGGTTCACGCCAAAGCCACCTCTAAGCCAAATGGTCTTAAATAACCTCAGCATACCTGCCCCACCCCGTATGTCTCACAGAGTGTTCTCAAAATGCGTAGCTATGAACATGACAGAATCAGGAGTGGATTCCTTGTAAAAAAAATAATAACTTCCTAGATTGAACAAATTGTTCAATATTTAATAATGAATTCATGAACAACTAGCCGTAAATGAACTGCCGTGGACAAGGGCCATTTGGGGATCCATGTTGTGATCCCAGAATCCCCAGAAAATGATCCCTTCAACGGCGGGGTGACTAAAGTAAAGTCTCAGAGCTGTCTCGTACCTGGCGAAAAAAAAATTAAGACAATAACAAATATTCAAGAATGAATTCTTTGCAATTTTATACATTATCGCCCCCATATACATATACACACCCACACACACCCACATATATATTCCAATGAATGCTATGTTTTAGGGTTTTTTCAGACTAGGAATATATCAGAAAGACATAAATTTGAATTTCTTAAATAGAAAGCTTTATTTCTCTAAAAAGTTTATAAAATAGAAACAGGTATCTAATATATTAATTCTCTATATCCTGGAATACAGCATATCCTTGTAAAATATAGAACGCTCTTTTAAAAAAAAAATATTATAACGCATCCAACATTATCAAACATTTTAGTTTCTTTAACAGAATAGCTCGTCATTGTAGCTCCTGAAACGTGCTACGAAATAGTTTAAACAAATGTTTTTGTGAGGGAAGTACTGCATTCCAAAGACAACGATTTTTATTTAAAAAATTCTGCCACTGTATGGTAGGGTAAATCCGACATTTGTGGGTTAGATTCAACATACATGTGGAGTGAATGCGCCCAAAAGATTATAGATACTATAATTTAAAGGGTTAATCCACTGACCAATCAGCACGCGTATTCTCATCGGTGGCTGCCAGATCCAGTTCCGTTATCCATAGCGGTATGCCAGGTTGTGCCAGAAGGTCCAAACGATACTGTCAATAAATCAAAACCACTGCTTGTAATTTAACTCCACTGACTCTAGAGCAGTGGTTCTCGACCTTCCTAATGCCGTGACCCTTTAATAAAGATCCTCATGTTGTGGCGACCCCCAACCACAAAATCATTTGCATTGCTACTTTATAACTTTAGAGTATGTGTGTTTTTCGATGGTATTAGGTGAACCCTGTGGAAGGGTAGTTTGACCCCAAAAGGGGTCGCGACCCACAGGTTAAGAACCGGTGCTCTAGAGTAAGGTTCTATAAATCTTCCATAAGGTAGCCTGAGTTTGTTTGAATGAGTGTTAAGGAAGAAAGGGAGAAGCAATGTTTTCCACAAAAACGACATTCTGTGTGGCCACTTGTCCTAGGCTGAGATCACATTTTATTTTTTGTAACTGCATCACTTTAGCTAATGAACTGAAACATGCTCGACATTTAAAATGGTGCAGACTTAAAGAAAATTATTCACGAGTGCAAATTTGTGAAATGCTTTCAAATCACTCTTACTAGCAGTCTTTTTGGACGCATTATTTTGTTTTACTATATAGTATTAGTGCGTTCAAAAAGAAATTTGACGAAAATTTTAACGTGTGAACTGACAAAAAGATTCGACCAAATTTCCGGTCGATCAAATTACCGTCGATCAATTTACCGTCGACGAAATTTCTTTCGATCTAATTTCCGGTAACCCTCATTCTGAGTCGCATGCGAAGCCCAGGCTGTCCAAAAATTTTTTTAAAAAAAGCAAACAACAAATCTGTAATATTTACCTTCATGAGAGTTGGGTCAGGGGCTTCGAAGTGAGGGAAATGACTCTGAATACCAACACCCCCGAGACCGACATTTGCCGCCTTGAATCGTTTGATCTGTTCCAAGTAAGCCTGAGTGAGAGGGTGAACAAATTTAATTTTGAGCATGAAAACTGTACAGGGAAAAAAACACAACAAGAACAGATCCTTTTATGTTCCGACAGGAATCGCTATTCACAAAGATAATATTTTCCTCTGAAGGTATCAATATGTGATCGTCATAGATCATATAGATCACATAGATCACCTGCGACGTGTTCATTTGGTATTTTAATGGATTTATTTCAGCTCAAACTTTACATGTACGCATCTTAACTGACAGCTACATTTCATGATCATAGACAAGGTAACAGAACCGAGGCAATGGGTCTGTGAATCCTGCCAACCCGCCCCACCCCCCTGAAACCGTCGCCTTTACCATAATAGGCACCATCTTAGTTTTTTTTTTCTGTTTTTTTCAATACATGACCACACAGTGTGTCTAGAGCATCATTTTAAAAATATGGGCCTTTTGAGTTTCCAGCTCCAGGGGAGAAAGTACTGTTTAAACCTTTAAAGACTTCACTGTGTACATTGTACACTGTACACCCTTAATGCCTATATAAACTTGATGAATTTGATTTTTCCACATTGAATATCTTTTATACTCCCATATTCTGCGTGTACGAGGCAAGCGTGTTCAATGTATGCTGTTTGTACGAAGAACGTGTGTTAAATTTAAGCTGCATGTACGAAGAACGTGTGTTAAATGTATGCTATATGTAAGAGGAGCATATGTTAATGTATGCTGCATGTACGAGGAACGTGTGTTAAGTGCGTGGTCGCGGATGCATAGCTACGGAAAAGGGAGATACCATGACTTGGTGAACGTACAAAAGTGGCATCCCCGGTGACAACGACGTTGAAGTCATTGAGGAAAAGTCTCGGCGTTGGGTCAGCAGCGTGCACGGCCTGGAACATGTGGTACGTGTAGTTGGGGTCGCCTGTGTTGGACTCGAAGAAATGGAAGTGGATAAGCTCGTTGTCGACATCCCAATGCGAAAGTCTGCGGTGAGAGCGAGAGTTAGTGGGTGAGTGAATAAGTGAGTGAGTGAATGAGTGAGTGACAGAGAGAGAGAGAGAGTATTGTAATGTTTGTGTATCACTTGTGTAGACGTTTTTAAGAGTTACAGCACAGCACAGTTGCAACGATAAAAAAATGGCAAGCTGCGCTGGATAAGACAATATGAGAGGATTTTGGATTGTAGGGAAGCTAAAGTGATCTACAGACATAAATTTAGAGGCAGACGGCTCACTAATTGACCAAGAATAAGATGGATCGACATTTAGAGAATCTCATTCGTTAGCTGAGGGTGAGCACAAGAAAGCGGAAAGTCATGGATCGATCCGAATCGGCGTGTAGACGGCCAAAGCCCGACATGGGCTGTAGTGCCACTGAGGAGGTTTGAATGGAAGGATGGGTTGGAGAATGCCAAAGCCCGACATGGGCTGTAGTGCCACTGAGGAGGTTTGAATGGAAGGATGGGGTGGAGAATGCCAAAGCCCGACATGGGCTGTAGTGCCAGCGAACAAGCAATGACCCGTCAAAAATCTTGGAACTCCTCACAAAAAAAAAAAAACTCACAAATTGTGAATTTATTTTACAATAGATTTCAGAAGTTACATTCGTGAAATATATTTTAAAAGTTAAATTGGGTAAAGGAAGGGGGGACAAATTAAGGAATTATTTACAGTGAAGGAAACATTTACGTGTCATTTTTTAAATTATTATTAAGGTTTCCCCTAGATGCACTACAATACTGGGGTAGTCCCTCTTCAAAGTCTGCCTTTGCGGATTATTGGACTTGCAGCTCACTCATTTGTTCGTACCGGTAGTCCCGACCCAGGCTGAAAACCAAGAGAGATATCACTTCTCCCCCCCCCCCAACTAGTTCGGTAACCCGGTGGGATAAGATCGACACAACATCTTGTTAGCGAAAAGTCCCGAGAAGTGGTAAAAGTTGTATCATTGGAAACAGCTTGGCTGTTCAAGTGACGATTTCATTCATTAAATTAAACAATACATGAAAACAAAGTTTTTCGTATAAATCCTTTATGAAATATGCATGTAAGCAAAGCACTTTATAAGAATCCCAATCAGTGCTCTCTCCAAGGCTCGCAAACGCACATTTGTTCACGCCCCTGAACTATGTTGATATTCTCATGACACACCCGCTTGTACACCGCAGATTTATTTCACCAACTATTTTCACAAAAATAAACATAAAGATATAACGCGTCAAACGCACTTGCAATATTTTTGTTTAAATAATCTGATTTATCGCAGTCATCAGGAATTTTATTTTGTAAAATCAGCGTCATAGTGTCTCCTTCATCTTCCCCTTGTGAAACAGGAAAACTGAATTTTCGGGGTTGGGGTTAGGGGGTGAGGCTGAAATTTGTATAAAATGTGTTTTCATCGGTGACGAGTCTATGTGCCAAGTTTAAGTTCGATAGTTTGACGGGAAGTGAGTCAGTTAGCTGTCCGAAGATTTTGCCAGCCAGCCAACAACCCACGAACACAGGTGAAGTTAACATAAAGGGCATACAAAAATGACATGATTGTAAAGTACATTTTAAATTTCCAACATAAATTCAATAAAATTGTTCTAATATTTGACTACAAGTTGTTCTAATATGTGACAAAAAAATTGTTCCAATATAATGTAACCACAAATTGTTTTAATATGTGACTATAAATTGTTCTAATATGTGACAACAAATTGTTCTTATATGTTACTACAAATTTTTTAAATCCGCGGAACAATTTTAAAATACCCTGTTAAACCACTACATTGTTTCATTCCTCAATAAGGATTTTTTAACTTGACCCAACACAGGTGTAAGATTATGAAAACACACAACTAAATAACATATACTTACTTCCCCTTAGTGATTCCCGTCATATACTTAATGTGTTGGTCAACTGTATCCTTCAAGGCTTGACCCGTTAGTGTGTTTGCATAGCTTGGCACGTTTCCGGGTTTGGCCCAGAACATGCAATGGCCACGTACGTGCAATCTGCATGCCACAGATATTTTTAAAAAAAAATAATTGATTTTGTTTGTCTTTTAAAATTCAAATCATCAAGGATATTATAGGATAATCTGGGCAAGAATTTAAGATCTTGCGCTTTTGTCGAGTACGCTGAGAAATAATGCAGTATTAGGTCCTAGATAATTTCTAAAGTGAAATCGCTACAACATCATCTCCATCAATCTGATACAGTGGTATGCGACTTTCGGTCAAAAAGCCTTGTGTTGAAAAATGTACAGGTCTTCCTCGTTTGATTAGTCCACGTCTGTGTACAGAGTGTGTTTCTAGCGTATGAACTAACAGGTGGGGAGGGTGCAGTGAGGGGGTGTTTGGGGATGGTGCTTGGGGAGGTTGTTTGGGGAGGGTGGTTTAGGAGATTGTTTGTGGATATTGGTTTGGGAGAGTGGTTGGGAAGGGTAGTTGGGGAGGGTGGTTGTGAAGGATAGTTAGGGAGGTTAGTTAGGGAAGGTGGTTGTGGAGGGTCTTTAGGGAGAAGAGAGGGTAGTTAGGGAGGGTGGTTGGGAAGGGTAGTTAGGGAGTGTAGATAGGGAGGGTAGTTAGGGAGGTTGGGTGGGGAGGATAGTTAGGGAGGGCTGTTGGGGAGAGTCTTAGGGAGGGTCATTAGGGAGGGTCGTTAGAAAGGGTCGTTAGGGAGGGTAGTTAGGAAGGGTGATGGGTAAGGTTAGTTAGGGAGGATAGTTAGGGAGGGAAGTTTGGGAAGGTGATTGTGGAGGGTAGTTAGGGATGGTAGTTAGGGGAGGGTCGTTAGGGAGGGGGGTTATTGGGGGTAGTTGTTGTGGGTAGTTAGAAAGGGTGGTTGGGGGTGGTTGGGGAGGTTGGTTGTGGAGGGTAGTTAGGAAAGGTTGTTTGGAAGGTTAGTTAGGGATTGTAGATAGGGAGGATAGTTAGGGAGGGTGATTTCGGAGGGTAGTTGGGAAAAGTTTTTGTGGATAGTGATTTGATAGGGTACTTTGTGTGGGTGGTTGAAGAGGTTAGTAGGCACATATGTTCTGAAGTACGGAGCAGTGAAAGAGGAGCATTGGTTCAGATTTGTCTCTGTTATTATACGTCTGGTTTTACATGTATGAAGATCGAGGTTCGCTTCAATAATTTAAAGAATTATGGCCTGTACTTGCTGTACGCTAAATGGCGACAATAAGCTGTTCACATTTTCTAAAACTTTGCAACATTTACTACTCTTATTTCCGATTATAATGCTACATTTTCTTACCATGTAATTTATTACTATGCTACATTACCTATACGTATTTACTCATATATATTGCTACATTTCTTACACATATTTTCTAATCTACTGCTACATTTCCTACCCATGTTTTCTAAGTTCATCAGTTGCCGCCACCGCCACTGAAAAATCTGGATGCTCCTGGAGAAAAAAAAAACGTACTCTTTTGCTCAAAATATCTAAGTGTAATTTTGTTCACCTGAGCAAGCAAACATATTTAAAAGTGTTTAAAATAAACCAGTTTTTAAGCAGTAACCAAAGCTCATTACAGCAATGCTAAGTTTTTATGATTAAAAGAAAAATTAAAGGTATTTCATAGAGATTTGACATTATATCATAGAGATTTGACATAGTGTCATAGAGATGTGACATGATGTCATAGAGATTTGATATAGTGTCATAGAGATGTGACATGATGTCATAGAGATTTGATATAGTGTCATAGAGATGTGACATGATTCATAGAGATTTGACATGATGTCATAGAAAGATTTGACATGATGTCATAGAGATTTGACAAGATGACATAGAGATGTGACATGATGTCATAGAAATGTTTAACATGATGTCATAGAGAGATTTGACAAAATTTCATAGAGATTTCACATAATGTCATAGAGATTTGACATGATGTCATAGAGAGATCAGACATTATTTCATAGAGAGATCTGACAAAATGTCATAGAGATTTGACGTAATGTCATAGAGAGATTTGACATAATTTCATAGAGAGATTTGAAATATTGTCATAGAGATGTGACATGATGTCAAAGAGATTTGAGATCATGTCATAGAAATTAGACATAGCATTTTATCTCCATGTTCTCTCGACTCACCCTGGTCCCCCTGTTGTAGGCCCACTTGTACTCCTCGATGGTGACCCAGTTAAACATGTAGTACAGGATGTTCTGAAACTGTCGGAAGTCGGGGTTCACGATGTAGTCCGCGGTCGCCTGAGTGCCGAAGGGGAACAGGTGTTTGGTGTGGTCAATCTGACGAGTGGACACAAAATTAACGGTGATTTGTTGGAACATTCGCCCCCCTCCCACCCCCATCCCCCTCCGAGATTAACATATTGATAGTGTGTTCAATGTCAGATTACGATGCGATAGCTAGAGAGACATTGGCCATATGAGAAGTTACATCTTTGAAAGGGAGTTGAAACTACAAGATCACTTATAATGGAATTCACGTCTCTCGTTTGACACTAAAAGCACCTTTACCTTGCTGCTAACGTGCTTACCAACCATCCTTACGCAATACGTTTTCGTTATTGCTGCTTACCAAATACAAAACATAAAATTCGGATATTAGCACCAAATATTATTTTGCATTAAGAATTTTTTTTAATACGCATCACAATGGTATCATGACGAAGCTATGAGGTTAGTTTGTTTTTTTTTGGTTGTGTATTGTAATAAACTATTTGATAATAATAACACCTGGTTTGACCTTGCTGGCTACGTTAGAGGATAATACAATAGAGATTTCTTTTAGGCCCGAAAATCGCGGGGGGGGGGGGGTTATTGTTTTTGCCGGGCGAAGGCTTTTAGCCGATAGACGAAACGTTCTTTTGATTTCTCGTCATTTCGGCTTTCCCTTACCGTGCCTCTCTATAAGCGGTGAGTTATTATTGTTTTCACTGACCTCAACTTATCAATGCATAAAATACTTATTTAACCCATGCAGTGAAGGTAAGCCATGACTTCAACTCAAGAGGGACATGACATCTGGGATTCAATTTACATGCCTTGTGTAGTATAAAAGGAAATTTCCCATCGCTGTACCGGTACAGGATGTGTTCTGGCATGACGTACCTGCACCCTTAGGTCGTTGACGTTGAAATTTGAAGCCACGTTGAAACTGTGGATTAGTTAACATCCAATCAACATTTTTAATACAATATTTTCTGCATTTATTATTTAAAGAGGAAATTGGACATTGCATTTAAAAAAAAAAAAAAACACAAAAAAACAACAAAAAAACGGGCTCATTAGCTATAAAGATTACGAAGCAAAATTTTAATTTGAAGCCACGTTGAAACTGTGGATTAGTTAACATACAATAAACATTTTTAATACAATATTTTCTGCATTTATTATTTAAAGAGGAAATTGGACATTGCATTTAAAAAAAAAAAAAAACACAAAAAAACAACAAAAAAACGGGCTCATTAGCTATAAAGATTACGCAGCAAAATTTTAAAGAAAAGAAAACAACTGACCGCTATTATCAGACTATATTAACGGATTTACAGCAGTGGCGTAAGAAGGGGATGCGGAAGGGGGTGAACCGCCCCTGGTGGAATTTTTCTGTATACATAGTGGTTGTTTTGTTGTTGTTGTTGTTTTTTTTTTGGCCAAAATGCCGAGGTTTTATTTAATGGCAGGGATTGAAAAATGCTTTAGCCGGACACAAGCGGCACCAAACTTAGCTATGCCACTGATTTACAATCAAATGGGATTTTGATTTATTGATTATCTTGAAGATTTAGGTTTCAATGTTCATTTTTTTTTTCATCTAAAGTATCAATTTTCTTTTAAAATCTCTGTTTATAAAATAACCCCGTGTACATTGTCTCCATCATTAGATCTCATAGACTTGTCTCACTTGAAGTGAATGTTGCTCTTCCTGAGGGATTCAATCCTGCTGTTGGCCTCAGCCTTCCAATTTGTGTTTGTGACTATTTCCGTCAGCGACGCGTCATCAACGTAAAAGTCGACGTGCGGGGCCAGGCCTTCGACGTAGATCTTAGCCTGGGTGTATTCTTGGAGAGTCGAACATGGACAGATTTTGTTATATAATAATCTCATAAACCTTGGAAATAGATAACTGGTTTGATATTTGAAATAATTAAGACCGATTGAAAGAGACAAGACTTTTCCCGTTCTAAAAATAACAATTAAATTTTTAAAAATTATTAAAACCATTTTAGATTATAATTGGCCATTTACTTATGGGCTTTAACGAGGTGGGGGGGAGGGGCGAGATGGACCAGAATGCAGAACTCACATTTTGTATGAAACACTAGACGGGGGAAATGAGACTACGTTGAGCGCGTAAAATACGGGAATAGATGTATAAACTATAATAAAATCCAAATGATACACACTATATCTACCAAGCCTTAGTTGTATTGACGCTATATAAGGGGGGGGGGGCGTAGCGACCCAGAGAGGGATGCTTTTTCGATAGCTTGTCAATTGTCAATGGGTGGCACGTCAGTAAACGTAGCAATGGGCGGCACGTCAGTAAACGTAGCAATGGGCGGCACGACGTCAATAAAATCATTGACAAATACATCCGTGAATTTTCCGTTACTTTAAAAACCCCTTCCCATAAGCGTATGGAATCATTACCGTAGGTCAGTGACAGTCAGAGGTCAGAAAAACCAAAGAATCTTAAGCCACTAATCGTACGAAATGTAGGGCACCTAAAATTCACTATTCCCGGCCTAAATTTAACTTTTAAGTACATCAACAACAAAAAATTGATGACAAATTTCAAGGGATTGAATATAACTCAACAACTGTTACAACTAAAAAAATAAACAAAACCAAGATTTCTTGAGAATATTCAAGGCAATTTCGGATTAGAGAAGGCCTAAGTCAAGGAGACTCACTGTCTTGTATGCTATTTAACCTAACATTCGAGAGTTATAAGAAGCATACATAATGACACCCAAGGAACAATAACAGAATGCTTTCTGAGGGAAACCCAAGACCAACAATCAATAAGCACTCGCTACAACCACCCCTTCAGTATCTTGCATATGCAGATTACATAGCACTGTTAGACAAGGTAGTTTAGATATATCAAAGGGCTGGAAGTTAATAAAAAAAAAACAAGATACATGGCTATGATAAGAGAGTAGCATACAGATGAAACCATTAAAATTAGAAGACTAATTGGAAAGTACATCAATACAAATACCTAAGTTCTTAATAAAATGAAAGAAAGACGCTGAATGAGAGAGGAATAAAAAATGTGCGCCACCAAAGCCCAAGAGGAAAACGGCTCAAAAGCAGACAGAGGCTTAGATCAGGGTTTCCAAAAAATTTTCAGGGCTGGCCGTACAACGGAAAAAAATGACGAGCGCGGGGCAACTAATAATTTTGTACAAAACTTGCAAGCCAGAACGAAAGCTCTGAGGAAAAATGGGCTAAAACGTACTTTAGTGTTCCATGTTAATAATGGGTGAGTGGCGTGCAATGTTAAAAAAAAAAAAAACACGTAAAGGCAACCAACATATTTATTTTCTTTTAAAAGTTATCAAAGACGGTGACGTAGGCAATGAGATAGTTACATGAGTCGTAATGCGAGAACATTTGAATCTAACAAACTAAGTAGCAAAAAAGTTAGAGAGATTTATGAAGTTGACGTATGGATTTCAAGATTTCATCAATGGTTGGTTTCGAATTGCTGCATCCAACCAAGACAATTTTTTTTCAAATGTTTATCAGTCAGCCTCGTTGGATGTGTCTACTTCATATACTTTATTTTTAAAAATGTTTTCTCACAGATATAAGTTGTTCCAAACACTGATGCCATACCAGCGGCAAAGCTCTTCAGTTTCAGAAACTCAACATTAGGTTAGCAGCGGTAAACATCCAAAAAAAATTCCTTCTTTTTGGGTAAACATAAGTTTTATCAAGCAAATTCAAGTACCATCGGCGGTCTGGATGAACTGGCCTCGCGGGCCGGATTCACCCCGCTGGCCGTAGTTTGGAGACCCGTGGCTTAGAGTGATGGATGACGTGAAAAAAATATTTTCAGCAGTTGGGAATCCAAGCATTGAAAAGAAAAGCATCAGTTAGGTCTGAGTGGAAGCAAGTGGTGAGGCACTAAATGGGCTGTAGCACCGCAGGGAGGGAGAGAGGGATTGTTACAAATGCTTTACTTCTTAAGTCCCTTGGGACGGACAAGATGCGTTCGGGAATAAGTATATGGGATGTTCTTTATTACACATAGCTTAGCAAATGGTATCTTATTTCTCTAAAATTTCCTAATTAAATTTTTCAGTCATCATACATTACTGTTGAACAACGGTTCAATAAAACTTATAAGAATATATAGCAATTAGCAGGCTCAATTTTAACAGCTAGTTATAACATTTATGATGTAGTTCAATATATTTTTTTTTTTAAATCTTTTTATCATTACCTCTGTTCGGCACAATAAAATCTGCCCCTATCTGCACCCATCCATCAGCGGCGGTCAAGAATGGTCGATGAGTTATAGAGATGTATTCGTCCGCTCCTGTTGTGGGTAAATCAAAATGATGTGACGGGCATGTTGGCGGTGTTGATGTCTGTTCATCATTACTGATCACACTGACTTAAGTATAATTTGTAGCTTTGATGTTAGTAAACGAAACCACACAAAAAATCTGTCATGATTTCTTGAGTGTCTCCACAACAAACGTATTCTCACAATCAGGGCAACACACGGGGGCGCTTCAAACGCCATACCCTAGATGGGGCTTTTAAAATCTTCCTCGCTGATCGCAAAATACAAAAAATAACAGGACCCCCTCATCATTTTTTGTTTAAATTTAAAAATTAAAAAAAATAATAAAACGAAGTGATTATAAAAAAAATTTCATCTCTAACTGATACTGACCATTATCCTTCCGTTTTAGGTCGAGACTGACTGCAGCAGTCTGGTACATAGTGCCTGGCAGGTCACTGACCAAACGAATGTAAATACTGAAGGCGTAACGGCCCCCAGGCTTGACGTGAATCAGCTGTCCTGGACCGTTCCATGACTGAGTTCTGTTCAATGAACAAATTAAAAGGCAGACCCATTGACATCATGTTCAAAGTCTTAATTAATGCGTCTCTGAGGTGTTGCCTCACGAAAACAGTCATATTCTTAAATCTATTTTTTTTTTATTATTATTCTAGCGCAGTAAGGATTTTTAGTTTTAATTATTGCAGTTGGGCGACAACTTTATATCATATATTTCCGTTCAACTGCAGAGTTTTCCAGGGGGGGGGGTGTAAAAAGAATTGGCCCTCCCCTCGGTGGCCTTGACTTCTTAAATTTATTTTTTTTTTATTATTATTCTAGCGCAGTAAGGATTTTTAGTTTTAATTATTGCAGTTGGGCGACAACTTTATATCATATATTTCCGTTCAACTGCAGAGTTTTCCAGGGGGGGGGGGTGTAAAAAGTATTGGCCCTCCCCTCAGTGGCCTTGACCTTAGCTACGTAGCTACGCCACTGGCCTCGGGTCCTTGCTGGCAACAAAAACTGTACAGAAAATTTCTGAAAAGGGAAGAGATAAATACCATCAAATAAAACGTTTCATTGATCCAACCCCGGTTGACCGAAACGATTAGACGAGTATGAAAAAAACACGGGGGGAGGGGGGGAGGGGGGGAGGTGTGTTATTATGATGTTTGATATACTTTAGCCACCATATTGCAGTGGGGTGCCAAATTCGCCCCGGAACTGATACCGAACCCTGGTTTTGATAGTTGCAAAAATAATACATTTTCTTTCAATCTTTATTAGTTTCCCTATATGTACTCGAAATATGAGTTTTCACAAACTGAACTTTTCCCCTTTGATAGTGTTGATTGGAATTTTGGAGCCGTTCTCCATTAACGACTTCTTTTTAAATATAATTTCCAAGATAAGAAGCCATGTCTTAAGAGGAAGACATTTGCAGAATTTCTCATCCACCGAAATCTACTATCAAAGTTTACCAGATCCACTCATATTCGGTTTCATTAGGGTTAAATGGAATGCTACTTCTGGCCCCTTTGTTGGCCGAGTGGGATCTTGCCGGATTTTTATGTTCTATCTTTTAGTGATTTCTTTGTCCCTTAGTCACAATATCATTAACACGCTTTATGCTTATCTTTACAGATATATTTTATTTAAGCGGGGCTGGGTATTTGACAACGTAAACCATAAATTATAATGGAGAATAAGAAAACCTATCGAGATATGTGATTGGCGAATAACCTATGCACTCATACATTGTAAGAGTAAAGAGTAAAAAAAAAAAAAATTAAAAAAATTAAAGCATAGATCCTTTTTTTACCCCCGTTTCATAAGATATTATTTCAATGAAAATATACCGTGGCGAG
Organism: Lymnaea stagnalis; assembly: GCA_964033795.1. NCBI lineage: Eukaryota > Metazoa > Mollusca > Gastropoda > Lymnaeidae > Lymnaea > Lymnaea stagnalis. Next base: position 549,732 of record CAXITT010000478.1, on the reverse strand, counting down.
CTTGGGGGGGAGGGGGGGGTATAGCACCACCAACGTTGCTTGTGTAAAAAACGGGAAGAGGTGCATTATCTTAGATTATTTTTAATAATAATTTAAGATCCAATAATAAGAAAACCTATCGAGATATGTGATTGGCGAATAACCTATGCACTCAAAAATTGTAAGAGAAAAAAATAAAAAAAAAAAAAATTAAAAAAATTAAAGCATAGATCCTTTTTTTACCCCCGTTTCATAAGATATTATTTCAATGAAAATATACCGTGGCGAGCTTGGGGGGAAGGGGGGGGGTATAGCACCACCAACGTTGCTTGTGTAAAATACGGGAAGAGGTGCATTATCTTAGATTATCTATAATAATAATTTAAGATCCAAGTACTTTCAAGATCTCTTTGGACGACGTGGATCATGTACCATGCTACTGCTACTCCTCACAGCGTCAAAAAGCCTAGCATCTGTGTCCTTGTCTGGTATTTCAGTACAAACCATTTTATCAATTATCTCTACGATCCTGGATGTATCAACATTGCCAAGAATTAAGACGTGGTAGACCTCGTATTTTGAAACTTCATGGCGTAGACATAATGTGTCCCTTTGCGTACATTTGATGCGTACGCGATCAGGCGCACGGTGGGAGGGGGGGGAGCAGCAAATGAGAGCGCAGTACGGTAAGCAATGAAAGCGGGGCGTACAGGATACACCCGGGAATTATTGTTGCAGATTGTATAATATGCTCGCCACAACTTTGCGCAAAAATAATGATTTAAAAAAAATACATTCCCAACCTTTGAACTATCTCATTTGAGTCGACATTGTAAGAAGAAAGAGCAGACGTATATATTTTTACCAAATCGGTGTTTAAAAAAAAATTGTATTCACATAGTTTATTAAACATAAACCTTTTATATTGGGCCCATTTCCAAACAATTGGTTTAAATATATATATATAATTGAATACAGCTTGCAATTCCATATTTGCGTTGAAGTGAACAAGTAATGCTTGAAACATTATCAGCCGTGTTGAAGTGAACAAGTAAGGCTTGAAACATTATCAGCCGTAACTTTAAAATCTAAAGTTTCTTTAATTTTTTTAAGACTTAATTTTAGTTCTAAAATAAACTGACCTTCCCGTGCACTTGGCAGACGTTGTCCCGCCATGATGCTGTGACGTATCGGCGGTCATCGGGAAACCCTCATGGAGCCAGTTTGCGAGGCCACTCTCAAAACCAGGATTCTGTAGCAGTTCCGGGGCGGAATGGGCACCCCACACCAATATGGAGGCTACCGCTAGGAAGTATTTCAATCTCATCATCTCCAAGCAGCCAAGTTAATAAACTTTGTTGGACGAAAAACAACCGTTTTATTTTGAAGTTTAGGACTAAATTGCTTGAGTAAAGAGATTAGGTAAGAAAGTTTAAGTTCGCGCAGAGGCTCAGTTCAGAAGCCAAATCAATCGTATCCTAACGAGTCTAAAAATACAATATGGGCCAAAGTTTTGCAATGGCTGCTAAATCAGATTAAATGAACATGCACTTTCTTGCAACCTGGCAAGAAAGGCTCAAACACGAGGTCAAATGAAATTATTGATGAGGATAGTTTTAGTTCCCAGTGCAGCTTTGCTCTACGATAAGCAGCTTATTATTTTTTTGTTATGGCATGTGAATTGTCAATGCTAAGACTTCAATCATGGCCATTTTGTTCTAAAAGCGAAAAATGCATTACCCCGCACTATTTTTGTTTGTTTGTTTACAGTTAAATTAATTATGGAATAGAACTCTGCTATCAAATAATCTTTGTTAAAAAATCGGTTGCATGACAGTTCATCAAAATGATATATGCTTCATCGACGCCACTTCATTGACTCGTACTCGTCATCGACAGACAGATCATGGACAGGGAAAAACATCGACATGGATATTGCATCGACCAAAAGCTTAAATACAAAATGTCCATTGACATAGATTATGTTGCAAAAACTCAGAATGACTTCCTTCGGGGCCAGATCTATTGTTTCCTTATATACCATAGGCTACATAAATACAAGTAAAAATATAGATTACTACATGATTGCTGGATCTAGGCCATACGCCTTATTAACCAGAATGAAACAATGCCGGATTTAAAACCACTCCTATCAACTACCTTTCCCCGGAGGCGACAATTTCAATAGTCGAAAAAAAGCGATTTCTCTAGTTTATTTGAAAGGGACAAATTTGAGAATTTAGCACAAATATTTTCTAAAGACTTTAAATAAGGCCCCAAATTTTTCTTGTTTTTTAAAAAGCACCTTGCGGTATGAGTCCCTCCTAGGATGTGATCATCTTTCAATCGAGTAGCTGGACTCCAGATTCGGATGAAGAAACGCAATCAGAATCTTTTTTTCCAGCCAGACAACACGGATAAGAAAGATATCAAGTCCTGCACCAAGCGCACCAACATCTTTAGGAGAATTTCTTTTCGTTGGTCAATATTTCTCAAATCATCCTTTGTGTAAATTTTTTTTTTTTTATAAATTTAATATCGGAGCTGGCGATTAAGAGGTACTTCTACTTTTTTTAAATACTGAAATAAATCTAAATACCTTTTAGTAAGCTGATCGTTGATTTATTGAAGGTACATTTAAAAATGCTCCTCCAAATTTTACTCAATTGATAGCAATCTATGCAACACAATTTGATGCCTTTTCGATTTGTGTTGATCCTTCCCCCCCCCCCCCCCCCCC
>CAXITT010000478.1:527088-546477 GCA_964033795.1 Lymnaea stagnalis | reverse complement strand
GAATTAGAGGATGTTAGAATTAGAGGATGTTAGAATTAGAGGATGTTAGAATTAGACGATGTTAGAATTAGAGGAGCTTAGAATTAGAGTATGTTAGAATTAGAGGATGTTAGAATTAGAGGATGTTGGAATTAGAGGATGTTGGAATTAGAGGATGTTGGAATTAGAGGATGCTTCTCTTACTGGGGATAAATCATTTGGAGGGAGGGGGGGGGGGTGGGAGGAATCATCAATAACCGTACCTCTTCCAGTTCAAGATATCGTTCAGGCGTTTAAAGATCGTTATAACAATGTATGTTTTAAAAACTCAAATGAAGACCTTCTTCAGCCATTGATGAATTTCTTCGAAGACTCTTGGGTTGGTCATTCCGTTCATGGAAATAAGTTTCGGCCGCAAGTGTCTTCATTGAATATGAGAAGAAGAAAAGGGCTTGAAGTAAATTTAAGAACTTCTGAAAACAAATAATTCCGCTGAAGTAAGATAAGCTTTACTTATCACTGTAAACAGATTTTTGACCTTTGATAGTTTTTTCGGACTATAATCCTAAGGTCCAATTATACATTTACTAATCTAAATTTCCGCTTCATGTTAAAAAACTTTGTTAGTTTTAAAAAGATGGATTATTGTAACTATCAGTTTCAAAAGTACAGTTTGTTAAATGAATAATTTTATTGTTGTTTGTATGCATTAGTCAACTACCGTTGAAAATATTGTGCTTTAGAGCAGGCCTGCACAACATACGGCCCGCAGCCCACATGCGACCCGCCAGCACCCACTTTGTGGCCCGCGAAGTAACGAAATATATTGTTTTTCTTATTATTTTCTTAATAGCTTTCCCCCCCGTTCTACTTCTTTTTGGCCTGCACAAGTCATTTCGTATTATCTTTTGGCCCGCACGAGTTTTTTCATAAACTATTACGGCCCACCTTACAATATGAGTTGTGCAGGCCTGCTCTAGAGTGAAACCTGGAAATAACGCAAACGCTGGGGGTCCAAGTAAAAGTGGTTCAAGTTGCGAGGAAGGTGCTAGTTGCAGTTACAGTAAGTGCTGATAAAAAAAAATCGTTCCGTGCCTGGGACAGCGGTATTTCAAGGTTCGTTATTTCCAGGTTGAACGTATTTAACATCAGAGCCTTCACTTGTGTTGTTTTGAAGGCCCCCCCCCTTTCTGCCACGTTTCGGTTTCTGTCCACTCTGTATTCAAAGTTGTTAGCTTCATAGTTTTTTCCCCAGCACAAAACTTTCGGCTCCTTAAACATCAGACGCCGACACTGCAGCCTCAGGGATTGCATGCAGTGGCCTAACTAGGGTTAGTGCCATCCGGGGCGGTGAAAGCTTTATGTCAGTTACTTTCCTTGAAGAAAAAAAAACTCTTCATTTGGACGCGAACGCTGACCTCCACCCTGTCAACATTACAGTCACAAAACACCTTATCTACTACAAAGATATCCCCCCCCCCGACACCTATTTCTCAATTTTAAGTTATAATTCTGGTTGATGGTCGCTACAACTTGGCAAATGTTTTCAAAGGTTCGAGGCATTGAAAAGGTTGAGTTTAGGATTATTTTATTATTAATCTAATATTGAGCTAACGTGTTTTGAATCCTTCAACTTTGATGCCTTCATGATCGCTACTGGTTCTACACATGCGCTTTTCATTTCTTCCTCTCGATTGGATCACATTATTTCTTTTTAAAAATGAGAAGATTACTAATTTTTTTAAACACCCGGGACCCGACCTCACACCCGCCGGGTATTGTCTCAAAATGCCCGGCCACGGACCGGGTGTACCTAACTGCACACGTCTCAGGCCTAGTAATTATTGCCTTTTATGAGGAAAAACTTGAACATTTCTTAATTAGACCAGGAAAATATTTAATATGATAATTTGTTTCTTCCTTCGGTTTAAAAAAAAAATCGGTTAGATCAAATTAGCACCTTGTGTAATAATCTATTAGATAAAAATAGCACTTTGCTTTTATAATCAATTTGATCAAAATAACACCTTGTTTTGTTTTGTTTTTTAGATTTCTACTTTTAGTCATAATAATACATTTAAATCGTTTAGTAAAACTGCCTTTAAATTGTATTTATCATTTACAGACCTCGTATTAGTCAGTTAAACGACAATATAAATACAGAGCGACTCATAGATTTGTATGTAGCATCAAGACGTGCAACGAAATCTTTTTTTGGTTTTTAATTCTCGCTTTATGAAATGCTTCATGTCAGCAAACATATTTATAAAATATAAACAAAATATAAATAGTTAAATAAGCTATTTGTTGTTTGCGAACAAGTTTAGTTTCAAATTGATTTTTCTGGCAGCAATCACAAGTTGAAGCATTTCCATTATCCACGTCAGGCCTGCACAACTCAAAATGTAAGGCGGGCCGTAATACTTTATGACCATTTTGAGCGGGCCAAAAGAAAATAGGACAGGGGGGGGGAATGTTAGGCAAATAATAATAATAAAGAATATTTCGTTACTTTGCGAGTCGCAAAGTGGGTGCTGGCGGGCCGTATGTTGTGCAGGCCGAATCTATGTTATACCCGATACCGGTAAACAAAGGCTTAGCTAAGGTATTTCGACCCACCCACCCACCCCCACCCTCCCCCAACAAACATCAGAATTTGAACATAATGCAGCAACTCCGTATAAGGAACATAAAGGTCAAAGGGGGGTGGGGAGCATGACCCCCCACCCCACGCATTTTCCCCACGTCACTTCCTTCGAGACATATTCAGTTTCTGCTCCTGCGAAATCTGAAGGGGCAAGAGGCAGAGGCGTAGCGAGGGGGGCAGGGGTGACAGATGTCCCCGGGCGCCAGCTAGTTAGGGGCGCCACAATGTGCTTTGATATTATTTTATTGATGAAAATAATGGGCTTGAGAGTTGAAAAGAAGAAAAAGGGTTGCTTTAAAATGGATCTTGTCCCCGGGCGCCAAACACCCTCGCTACGCCTCTGGCAAGAGGAGGTAAGAAGTTGAAGTCTCTTCCCAATATAATTCCCATATAAAATGTATGATACATTTTGTGACCACGTGACTTGACTTTTACTCAGCCCTTTAGTCTTTAGGTCACGTGATTACCTCCTCACCGAGTGAATAACTCAACTCAAAAAGTGTCATTTCACAGTGTTTTTATTTATTTGTCTCCAATGTACAAAATGATATATACTTTCACCTCAAGAAATATCCTTAAAAAATGTTTACACGTGGCAACATGTGGCATAAGCCTGGACTCCAGCCTCAGCACCGTATCTAGGGTAACCATTGACGGCCACGCAGTGGTCCACGCCATTGGTGGCTGCAAACAGAGAGGAGATGACTTATTTATACACTTCAGATGGAGCCAACCTTCAGCCTTGGGGTTGGGGGGGGGGCATGCAGGTAATGAGTGAGGCGTGGAAACATCTTTCTTTTTAAAACACGTTTGAATGAATTGATAAGTTGCCGCAAGAAGCAAAGAGTCGGTAGAATAACAATGGTGGTGAGAAGTAGTATATTTGAGAAGTAGCATATTTGAGAAGTAGCATATTTGAGAAGCAGTATATTTGAATAGTAGTATATTTGAGAAGTAGCATATTTGAGAAGTAGCATATTTGAGAAGCAGTATATTTGAATAGTAGTATATTTGAGAAGTAGCATATTTGAGAAGTAGCATATTTGAGAAGCAGTATATTTGAATAGTAGTATATTTGAGAAGTAGCATATTTGAGAAGTGGCATATTTGAGAAGAGGGGTATTTGAGAAGAAGTATATTTGAGAAGTAGCATATTGAGGAGTAGTATATTGAGGTGTAGTATATTGAGAAGTATTATATTAGAGAAGTAGTATATTTGAGAATTAATATATTTTACAACTAGTAAATTTGAGAACTAGTATATTTGAGAACTAGGATATTTGAGAATTATTATATATGAGAAGTAGTATATTTGAGAAATAGTATATTTGAGAAGTAGTATATTTGAGAAGTAGTATATTTGAGAAGTAGTATATTTGAGAAGTAGTATATTTGAGATGTAGTATATTTGAGAAGTAGTATATTTGAGAAGTAGTATATTTGAGACGTAGTATATTTGAGAAGTAGTATATTTGAGAAGTAGTACATTTGCTCACATGGATCTCTATTTCGGTCACGGACTGCATGCAGTAAAACCGCACCGTAGAAATATATATCTAAACAAACTAAATACTATCCTTCTAGGCGAGATATCCTCGGCCAGTCTTTCAGACACAACTGTATGGAATAGGAATAAATGCGTCACGGTCACCAACACGTTTAAAATACATTGTTACTGTAAGACTTTGTAGAGTTGTAAGTATTATTAGTCCTCTAAGTATTATTAATCAATGTTCTCCTGGGGGAGTAAAGCGCTATTAATTGTGTTTACCTTCAATGAAAGCACCAGCGGCCTTGGCGTTCTGCGTGTACACGTTACATCCGGTCATGACCTGGCCGGCCGGACACTGGACCGTAGCTCTGGCACCAACGGCGTGCCCGCTGGGCGCCGAGTGGACGGTGGTGCATTTGATGTTGCCGCCTTTGCAGCAGGCGGCGCACGAGTATACACCTGGTCGAATCAAAATATAAGAGGAATGACAAAGTTACAGGAAATGAAACAAAAGAAATTTAAAATAGTGGTACAACTCTCTAAACATTTACAAAGCAAACTCTAGTGAGAAGAGATGTCAGAAGATGTGAAAATAGTGGTTTAAAGATATTAAATAGCAGGACATAAATTGTGTTTTCTAAGGACCTGGAAAGAGATTCTAAGGTTAGCCACTTCTAATACCGCGCCACTAAAGCTAGTTTTTCTTTTTTCTTAAAAAAAAAAATTGAATTCAATACCAATGCATTTTGGTCCGTATTATAACTTCAGCAATAAGTGAAATTTTGAAATTAACCCCACAGAGTTTAAACAGGAGCTGCCCGACTCTGCCATCACAAACCTGGACGCGGGTCGTCATTTTGTGCTATACACGAGTTGTTGGTGAAGATGGAGCCGTCAGAGTCTGACACATAGGAATAGGCAGAGCAACCTGGGGGACAAAAAATGTCGTGATGAACTTATCCCGTCACATTGTGTATGATATGACATTAGGAATTAGACTTTCCTCTTTGTCGTTAAAGACATACTCATCAAGAAAATACGTCTTTATTTATTTATTTTTTGCAGGACTATTAAACTGTATGAATTCATGTGTCTCAAACACATTTAATAATGCCAGTATATAACTGGTTTCAAATCCATTACACTTTACTATTGGTTATTTATTATTTAAAGTGATTGTGTTTGAGTTGTCTGGGTTAAGGACGATCTATTTCAAAACAATGTTTCTTTGTTTGTATTTCAGGGAAATAAATACAACAAAAATAATTTCTTATAAAAATTGTGTTTTAGGCCAAACGTGTAGATCAAGTCCAGGTAGATACCTAACGGATATCCATCAGTAGCACACGGCACAAGAACTTGGTCGTCCACCCCCGTGCCCGCAGGCCCGGCTGTTTTGTAGGTGCAGGCCAATCCACTCAAACTACAGCACCTGGCGACAGCTTGAGTACCTGGCATAAAGGTTAACAAAAAAAAAAAAACAACCGAACACCAACAATAAGATTAACNGCCCGCAGGCCCGGCTGTTTTGTGGGGGCAGGCCAATCCACTCAAACTACAGCACCTGGCGACAGCTTGAGTACCTGGCATAAAGGTTAACAAAAAAAAAAAAACAACTGAACACCAACAATAAGATTAACGTCACGAGTTAACAGGACATGTTCAAGGACGGTATCAAAGCTGCAAGCATCACTACACTTCACTGGGTACACTGAACCCCGATTTTAATTGGCGAAATGGTGGGGAGGGGGGGGCCTGGATGAAAAAAAAAGGCTAAGGTGGTGCGAATATTAAATCTTGTAGAACGAAGCGCTAATTGAACTATTGAACTAATTGAAGCGCTAATATTTTTTTTTTTTTTTTTTTTTTTTTTTTTTTTTTTTTTTTTTTTTGTTTTGCATTTCATGTTCACCTGAGGAACTGCCACTCTAGAGCTAGAATCGAACTTGTAGTCTGCTCGCGAACAAAGGGGTGGAGGTGGGATGAGGGTGCAGGTAAGAGGCTACACTAACAATTCACGAGAACGGGCCGATGCTGACACTAGACTATTACAAAACTTGTAACCAGTTTCAAGTGAACGTTCTCTTCCTATAGTCCTTTTTTGTATTAGCACTGCATCTTTTAGGTAAGAATTGGTTAAATTTAGCGTTAATGATTCTGGCTTACCTATCGTCGATCCCCAGCCTTCGATGGCTCTACAGACGGGCTTCCCGTTTGAGAAGACAATTTGTTCGCCGTCATGTACCCAGTCGTTGTTCTGAAAGTATGGAGATTTCAGGAGAGCTGTTTTAAAATAGTTCAATAGGAGGGATGAAATACCGGACAAAAGACAGAGATCCTTTGAAATATATGAGCTCGTGATCGAATTCAACCGACATGATGCAACCCAGTCTCTACCCATCACAACCAGGGGAACGGGGCGGTTCGCCCTGATCGGGGGTTGCACTTTTTCCATATTGAGGGTTGGCAATTTCGTCCAACTGCTGGTTTTTTTTTTTCGTGGAGCGGCTAAAATCTTTTGCCCCCTCGGGGCGGAACTAACCGTAGCTACGCCACTGGTCATGAAAAAATAATTTATAATTATGTGGGAGAAAGTTAAAGCTTGTGTTGACTTTACTATTTTGAGTCATTACTACCATATCATCAGCGTACGTAGAGCAAGCTTGACGGGAACTAGTACCAGAAGCCGCGCAGCAGAGAGCAGAAGAACTGATAGAATGTTATACTAACACCACGAGAGCAGAAGAACTGATAGAATGTTATACTAACACCACGAGAGCAGAAGCACTGATAGAATGTTATACTAACACCACGAGAGCAGAAGCACTGATAGAATGTTATACTAACACCACGAGAGCAGAAGAACTAATAGAATGTTATACTAACACCAACTATTTCAGTTATATGATATGAGTACATTTGTTATCTCCTTTATTTCCATTTAACTATGTTCCCTAACGCCCTAGCTTCTTACAGTTTTGCCTAAGTGATTTCATTACATTATTTGCGTGGTAAGGATTAGGAAGTTGTGCATCCGGTTTTGGCTTAGGGTTAGGAAGATGTGTACCCGGTTTAGGCTTAGGAAGATGTGTACCCGGTTTAGGCTTAGGGTTAGGAAGATGTGTACCCGGTTTAGGCTTAGGGTTAGGAAGATGTGTACCCGGTTTAGGCTTAGGGCTAGGAAGGTGTGTACCCGGTTAATGGTTAGGAAGGCGTGTACCCGTTTAGGCAGGTGTATATCCGGTTTAGGGTTAGGGTAAGGAATGTGTGTACCCAGTTTAGGTTTAGGGAAGGTGTTTACCCGGTTTAGGCTCAGGGCTAGGAAGGTGTGTACCCGGTTTAGGGTTAGAAAGGTGTGTACCCGGTTTACGGTTAGAAAGGTGTGTATCTTGTTTTGGTTTTAGGGTTAGGAAGGTGTTTACCCGGGTTAGGACGATATGTACCAGGTTTAGGGTTAGGGTTAGGAAGGCGTGTACCTCTGCTGTTTTCCTAGGTCACCCCTACCTTCACCTCCCCCCCCCTTCGAAAGGACCCAGTCTGCTCCATTGCAGGGGGCCATGATGATAAACTGCAGCCGGTGCTTGGTTTGGAAGGGGGGGGGGGCGGGCTGGGACTCGCTTCCAATAATTCATCGGTATTTCTCATTAGCCGCCTACGAAATTTCCCTTCCCACTGATCCCGTCTGACACGTTTACCTTGAGATAACTGGAGCAGCTTGTGAGGACTTCGTTATCATTGCAGGACACGTCCACGGTTTTGTCGTCCCCGAGGGCGGATACGGCCGACCACCTGGTCGTACACGTCAGCTGGTGGGCACCGGATGTGGACGTGGCGTGACCCATGGTCCAGAGTCCTTGACTGGTGGTCTCGTGAACGACGGCGACCTTGGCGAAGGGGTCACTCTTTGCAGGGAGTTGAATTTCATCTTGAAATGTATGAAATGAAATGAAAAGTGATGGAAAAGTAATCAAGTATTAGAAAAGAAAAAAAAATTAATTTTAACATTATATAAGTTAGTATTCTAAGGCATATATTATTTTTTAAATATTTGAGTATTTATCTATGTTGTAATAAGAAGAAATTATCTATGTCTAAAACCAAAATTCATCTATAACTTTACCTTAGGCAATGGTTTGAAACATGTAGGATAAGCCGTTCTTAGGACATTGGGGGGCCCTAGACATGGAGCATTTTTAGGGGGCTTCAAGGATGGGGGGGTCCAGGGGGGGCCCTGCGTAGCTCCCCCGGAGCTGAGGAGAAACATCACTCACCACTGCGGAACCTCCATTCTGCCTTCATCACTGTTTCCTCTTTGCTCGCGCGTAACCACTAACCATAATGATAATTACGATACTATAGAGAAAATGTTTAACTCTGAAATATACGGACTTGAAAGCTGTAGGCTAAAAAAAAAAAAGCACGGTGGGGCCCCTTTTGCATAGGTGCCCTAGGCGGTCGCCTAGTTTTCCTATGCCAAAGAACGGATCTGCTCTTGGGCTAACCGTACACTTTTCATGGGCTCAGCGGCCGCTCTAGGAAGCTGTTACACATATATTTACTTGATAGACATAGGTTAGACCTAAGCCTACCCCATAGAAAAAAAGGGGCTCCAGGAATAAAAAAGAAGTTTGGGAACCACTGATTTTAAGCACCAAATTTATAAAAGATTAACTATCTTTAAACAAAAAATGGAAATAATACGTTTATTTTATAATACTGTGGAGATTCGGACCACGACGGCGCCTGACGTAATCCGTCTTACCACCCAAGCTTGTGGAGAGTCGGACCACGCACGAGCGCCGGACCACGACGGCGCCTGACGTAATCCGTCTGACCGAAGGATCAAGCTTGTGGAGCACGACGACGGACCCAAGGATCAAACGCCTGACCAATTACGGCCGTCTGACACCCAGACACGACCATCCATCTGACCAGGGCATTCACCTGGGACGTCTAGACCGACAATTGAGAAAAAGGGGCGGGGTATAATCTGGACTGGGAGAGGAACTATGGGACGGGGAGGTATAAATAGGGAAGAAGGCAGACGGACTAGGAACTGGAGAGCAGGGAGAAGTCAGAGTTGGGAGATGAGTGAAAGTGTAAGCAAGTGACAGATCAAATAAAGAACACGAGTTTAATCATCAAATGTATCACCGGAGTTGTTCACTTATTGAGTACCAGATCTAGATGAAGTTTGTCAGATAGTAAGCAAGGTCTCCTACAATACTCACGTCCGTCTCCAGATATTTGCACATTGACCGTGGCGTCCGTTTTCCCCACAGAGAAAGTCTGTGTCTTGATGGGTTTGTTTTTATAATACACGACCAGGTTGTAATCTCCCTGGAAACCCCTGGCGGTGAAAGATGTTCCCGACGACAGCGATCTGTTTAGATGTGTGCTCCATTCTTCTTTGGTTAGTTGGAGGAAACGCTGGCCGGCCTTGTCCAGCTGGGAATGCCAGTTCACAAATTTGTAAATTAAGAGAATTTTTCTTGAAACAATATGGTTAGCGACTTAGAATCAAACAACTAAAGTAGAAGTGGTCACGCCATTTTATGGGGAAAACTTGCAAATATGATTCAACATAAAAGTTTCAGAAATAAGTGGATTTGTGAGTAACGATGATGCAATAATAACCACCAGGCAACTGAAAAGATGTGGGCCATTTAGGCAAACCCTCTTTCAAAATGACTCAACGAATTTCCAGCTATATCATTTTAAGCCATTACAAAGGCGCTGTCATGAAATTCTTCAAATTTGTTTTTCCTTTCTTTTTTTACTTAAACGTTGAGAAATTAATCCAATTCTAAGATATTGCTACCGTCAAGTTAAACGACATATTAGAGACCCTTCTTTATAGACATAAAATACATGAATGTTTGTTTTGCTGACCGTGTAAGTGTAGCCGTGCAAAAGACAAGCATCAGGGTTCTTGTCGTGGTCCCAGACACCCCAGAACACCAGGCCCTCCACCGCTGGGTGACTAAAGTACAGGCGCCACACGATCTCATACCTTCGGACGATGAAATAGAGCAAATTCATGACAAACCTTTTTTGTTTGTTTTTTTTTTGTTTTAAAACTCTAACCCACATGGATAAACAAAAAAAAATTGTAAAAAAAAACAAAAAAAAAAGAAACAAGTCCATAAGATATTGAAGGTGCCTTTAGATACAAGTTGTTTTTTCCCCGTAAAGGAACACGTTTTTTTTCTAAAAATTTGAAATAGATCAGTTGCTTTTTGACTTTTCGCACGTTATTTCATTTGTCTTCAGATGGAAATTGTATAAAAATCTCCTTATTTGGATGCGCGTATTTTTTTTAACAAGATCATGCAAATAAGGCCGTTACTAAGTTAAGCTCCGGGATGTTAATTTTTTTTATATAAACTGACCAATCAGCACGAGAGTTTTCATCGTGAGCACCCAAGTCCATCTCAGTGGCCCAAAGAGGGACCCCGGCTTGAGCCAGGATGTCCAGGCGGTGCTGTGCAGAAATAAGTCACGACACAATGTAATGCGTTGATGAAAAGTAGTGACCCATGAGTTTGTCGCGTATCATTGATCAGTTAAACTATACATGTGAACATATGGATGATAGATAGATGAAAGATAGATAATAGATAGATAATAGATGGATGATAGATAGATGATAGATAGATGATAGATAGATGATAGATAGATGATAGATAGATGATAGATAGATGATAGATAGATGATAGATAGATGATAGATAGATAATAGATAGATGATAGATAGATGATAGACAGAGGATAGATAGAGGATAGATAGATGATAGATAGATGATAGATAGATGATAGATAGATGATAGATGATAGATAGACGATAGATAGATGATAGATAGATGATAGATAGATGATAGATAGATGATAGATAGATGATAGATAGATGATAGATAGATGATAGATAGATGATAGATAGATGATAGATAGATGATAGATAGATGATAGATAGGTGATAGATAGTTGATAGATAGATAATAGATAGATAATAGATAGATGATAGATAGATAGTTGATAGATAGATGATAGACGGATGATGGAAAAGAGACGGATGATAGACGGATGATAGACGGATGATAGATAGATGATAGATAGATGATAGATAGATGATAGATAGATGATAGATAGATGATAGATAGATGATAGATAAATGATAGATAGAGGATAGATAGATGATAGATAGATGATAGACGGATGATGGAAAAGAGACGGATTATAAAATAGATAGATGATAAATAGATAGATGATACATAGATGATATTATGTGATAGATAATACATATATAGATGATATATAGATTATTGACAGGGAGGAAGGCAGACAGACAGACAGACACACAGACAGACAAACATAATCGCCAACATCCTTTGATATATGGTAAAATTATGCTGGTGTCTCGAGCTCCAGCTCTGTCCAATAAGGACTGTGTCCATAACAGAATGCCCAAGACGGTACTTTGAGAATGGGCTGGCTTTATGTCTACGGCCCTGTTTGAACATGGCGTTGAGTAAATTTACCTTCAGTAAAGTCGGATTGGGCCGTACGTAAAACGGCAGGTGGGTCTGCACGCCGACACCGCCGAGCCCAACATTGGCTGCCTTGAACTGCTGGATCTGTGAGAGGTACGCCTGGGGAACGACACGGACACCATCAATGAGATGTTACATGGGCGTCAGTACAAGCAAACAATGCTAATGGATCTACGCATGGGAAACATTCTCAGACGGCTGTGTTAAGTATTAACTTCAATCAGAGATGCTTTCGTGACGTGCATGCCGATGCCAATGCCCAAAAATAAATCTCAAACACTTTATGAACAAAACTTCAGGGCCGAATTTTATAAAGGTCTTGCATAATTCTTTTAGATCCGATTTAAAAAAAAATGTTCCCATTTTTTTATTCAGTAATACCTCGAATATAGCGAGGGTTATGTTCTGAGCCCCTCCCCTGCGAAATGCGAAAAACCGAGAAGACGGATTTAAAGATATGTTTTTAAACCTTAATTAATCCTTCAGACACTATTTAAAAAAAAAAAAAAAGGTAAAATAAATTGATATTTTATTATTTGTATTTTTAAATGCTAGAGAATCCTTATTCTACTGCAATAATAATTAAAGCAATAAATATATAAAATACATAATATAGTGTATGCCTTAAAATTCCAGCGAAATAGCGAAAAGGTAAGCAGAATTATCCTAGTAGAAAAGCCACGAGATATTGAGGACCCGAAGCGCAAAGTAGTTAGGTATTACTCTATTTGCGAAAAGACTCCCACCTAAAAAAAAATATTTGTACTTTAAAATTTTTTTTTGGTTACAATAATATTTTTCTTTTGATGTCAAGCTTTGACCTTGCTCACCAAAGTGTACTCGCCATTGGCGACAACGCTGTAGTCGTTTAGGAAGAGTTTGGGCGTGGGGTCCAGCGTGTGAATAGCTTTAAATATGTGCTGTGTGTAGTGGAGGTCGCCGGTTCGGGACTCGTAGAAATTACCGTGCAGAAGTTCATTGTTGACATCCCAGTGAGAGATCCTAGTGGAAGGAGGTTGGCATGATTGGTTTTGCTCGGGAAACATATTGTCGATCCAGAATACAGGGGAAATTGAATAATTTAAAAACAATGTCTATGTTCTCGTTGTTGTTTTTTTTTGTGTAAAATAAATGAATAGGGAAAATAAAAATTAATTAGACACGTTAAGGTAATACATATATTTAAAAACACATAAATAAATATATATATATATATATTTATTTATTTATTTATTTATTTATCATTTTAACCTTTTCATAAATGGGATTAGATTGCAATGAATAAGTCTAATGTTGCGACTTACTTCCCCTTGGTTATATTGGTCATGTAGCGGACGTGTTCATCGACCGTGTCCTTGAGAGTTTGACCAGTCATGGGCGACACCCAGCTGGGCTCTGCCCCAGACACCGCCCAGAACATGCAGTGGCCTCGAACTTTAAGACTGCGGGTGGAGAGAATGTGAGTTGACATAATATTGACTCATGGTTAGTTGGGACGACTAGTCGTTTGATAAATAATCAATCCAAATTCACCATTTCTATCTAAGTGCCGGCAGCCAAGAGTCACTCACCCGTGTTTCCTCAGCTCATCGGTGGCAGCTACTGCCATCGAGAAATCCGGATGTTCCTGAAAAATGGACCATAGGAAAACCTTAACAGCCAGAAAGTAGAGAAGGCATGAACAAACTCATAGTTCGCGACTCATCCCAAACTCTTAGAGTATAATTATTTCATTTTTTTTTTTAAAATCAGATACCTGATCAGTCCTTTGAAAAGCTAGAGGCTTACTAAATTAGATGATCGAAATGCTCCTATCAATTTAAAGGATATAGATTGGGTTATTTAAATAGTCCTTCGAAGAGCTAATCTCGTTCAGTGGCGTAGAAAGATGTGGTGGGGGCTTTGCGCCCCAGCGGGACTATTTCTATTTATATGGCGGGATGCATTTTCGATCATCTGTATACTTTTTTTCGAGGCCGGGGGCGGCAAAAATCTTGGCCCGCCGCGGGCGTCGCTTGCTATATCTACGCCACGGATCCCGGAAAATAACTATTGAACGATCATGCGATATCTTATTATGACGGTTTGTCGTAGAGCATTATTTAAATACTGGACATACTCTAGTCCCCCTGTTGTGGGGCCACTCGTGCTCTTCTATGGTGGTTCAATGTAGCATGTACTTACCCTAGTCCCCCTGTTGTAAGGCCACTCGTACTCTTCTATGGTGGTTCAATGTAGCATGTACTTACCCTAGTCCCCCTGTTGTAAGTCCACTTGTACTCCTCTATGGTGGCCCAGTTGAACATGTAATACAGGATGTTCTGTAACTGGCGGTAGTCGGGGTTCACCAGGTAGTTGCTACGGATCTGAGTTCCGAACCCAAACAGGTGTTTGGTGTGGTCAATCTGGTAGGACATGCCAATGGCAATGAAAGGGTGTGTTGGTAGAGGGGGGGGGGTCGGGTCGGGGAAACAAAGTCGTGTCGTTTTTATATTACTCACTAACTACTTCAAAAAGATAATTTCGGAACGAGTCGCCAGCATGGTTCATTACAGCCACAGCCAAACCTCATGTTTCGATCTTGAAGTTGGTCGGCCAGTGAAGTGGCCCCTACAGAGAGGACCTTGCGTCATGTGTCCTGTGGACGGGTCTCTCGGCCAATGAAGTGGCCCCTACAGAGAGGACCTTGCGTCATATGTCCTGTGGACGGGTCTCTCGGCCAGTGAAGTGGCCCCCACAGAGAGGACCTTGCGTCATGTGTCCTGTGAACGGGTCTCTCGGCCAGTGAAGTGGCCCCTACAGAGAGTACCTTGCGTCATGTGTCCTGTGGATGGGTCTCTTCCACAGAGAGGACCTTGCGTCATGTGTCCTGTGAACGGGTCTCTCGGCCAGTGAAGTGGCCCCTACAGAGAATACCTTGCGTCATGTGTCCTGTGGATGGGTCTCTTGGCCAGTGAAGTGGCCCCTACAGAGAGGACCTTGCGTCATGTGTCCTGTGGATGGGTCTCTCGGCCAGTGAAGTGGCCCCTACAGAGAGGAACTTGCGTCATGTGTCCTGTGGACGGGTCTCTCGGCCAGTGAAGCGGCTCCTACAGAAAGGACCTTGCGTCATGTGTCCTGTGGATGGGTCTCTCGGTCAGTGAAGTGGCTCCTACAGAGAGGACCTTGCGTCATGTGTCCTGTGGACGGGTCTCTCGGCCAGAAATAGAGGATGTCTGAAATTCTCATTTTGTTTAATATGGATGTCAATATATTATGGTTTTAAGCGACCCCAGAATTAAATTGCGCAATTAATTTAGAACTGGTGACTTATACATAGCAAACAAACAATGGCGACCTTTAATTTTTTTTAAATCTGTCAAAGAAAGGGATAGTGGTAAAAATGTAAGCTTTGTTTCATTCATAAATGTTTAGTAGGATATTACATTTAGATTTCTCACCTGAACTCTGATGTCATTGACGTTGAAGTTAGAGGCGACGTTGAAGCTTAGGGTGTGGGATGGGGGAGGGAATATTGAAGGCAATCGTTAAATATTTGAAAACTTCATTGTCACATATAAGAAACCGAGAAAAAACCTCAATGACCTTGAACACAAGCTTATCAACTGACTGAATCTAGTATTATATTTTATTTCCTTTAAAATGGTTCGAACTGCTCACTTGAAATGAATGTTGCTTTTCCTGAGCGTCTCTATCCTATGGTCGGCTTCGGCCTTCCAGTTCGGGTTGTCGACGATCTCCGTGAGTGACGCATCGTCTAAATAAAAGTCCACGCCCACACCTGGGCCCTCCAGGTATAAATTGGAGACGGTGTGCTCTATATGAAATTTGAGTAGCGAATAAATATTTATTGGTACAAGTATTAACTTAGGTAAGACATCTCGCTTGAAATGTTGTTGGTTTTTTTTTTATCTCTTAACAAAAATTTAAAATTCGTATAAATCACTGTCGTGTGACTGATGACGAAATACACGAATGAATGCTAATTACTGTTAAGATTTTGTTTACGGGAAAATGATCTTCTTATAAAGATGCTGAAAGGAAAATAGCAAGTCACGTGTAAAACAATGAGTAATGTGTAAAACAGTTAGTCTGCACTATATCAATGAGTCACGTGTAAAACAATGAGTCACGTGTAAAACAATGAGTCACGTCTAAAGCAATGAATCACGTTTCAAACAATGAGTCACGTTTTAAACAGTGAGTCACGTGTAAAACAATGATTCACGTGTAAAACTATCAGTCACGTGTCACCTCTGGTGGGCACGGTAAAATCAGCTCCCAGCTTGACCCAGCCCTCAGCAGCAGTGATGTACGGACGGTTGGTGATTTGGAAGAAGAAATTCTCACCTGGAATATAGCGGGACTTTTATATGAGGTGGAACATTTTAAAGATTACATTTAGTAAAATTGTGTGTGAAGTGCTGTTCTTACATGAGACATTGTATTTTATAATTGACAATTTAATCATATGATTTATAACAAAAATTATTTTACGATCGTATTTTTAAATACTAAAAAATCGTCCATCAAAAATATTATGAGAATTCTTATTTCCAGAGATATCATAAAAAATTAAACAGACTTAGGCTTGTTCCACGTGCTATTTTAGGCACCGATTGCGAAACAAAATCACATAAGTGAAACTATATCTCTTTCCGTCCTAGAAGTTCCTCACCAACCTATGTATACCAGTTAGTATCAACCTATCAGCAGTTCCTCACAAACCTATGTATACCAGTTAGTAGCAACCTATCAGCAGTTCCCCCACCAACCTATGTATACCAGTTAGTATCAACCTATCAGCAGTTCCCCATCAACCTATGTATACCAGTTAGTATCAACCTATCAGCAGTTCCCAACCAACCTATGTATACCAGTTAGTATCAACCTATCAGCAGTTCCCCACCAAACTATGTATACCAGTTAGTATCAACCTATCAGCAGTTCCCCACCAACCTATGTATACCAGTTAGTATCAACCTATCAGCAGTTCCCCACCAACCTATGTATACCAGTTAGTATCAACCTATCAGCAGTTCCCCACCAACCTATGTATACCAGTTAGTAGCAACCTATCAGCAGTTCCTCACCAACCTATGTATACCAGTTAGTATCAACATATCAGCAGGTCCCCACCAACCTATGTATACCAGTTAGTATCAACCTATCAGCAGTTCCCCACCAACCTATGTATACCAGTTAGTATCAACCTATCAGCAGGTCCCCACCAAACAATGTATACCAGTTAGTAGCAACCTATCAGCAGTTCCTCACCAACCTATGTATACCAGTTAGTATCAACCTATCAGCAGTTCCCCCACCAACCTATGTATACCAGTTAGTATCAACCTATCAGCAGTTCCCCACCAACCTATGTATACCAGTTAGTAGCAACCTATCAGCAGTTCCTCACCAACCTATGTATACCAGTTAGTATCAACCTATCAGCAGTTCCCCCACCAACCTATGTATACCAGTTAGTATCAACCTATCAGCAGTTCCCCACCAACCTATGTATACCAGTTAGTAGCAACCTATCAGCAGTTCCTCACCAACCTATGTATACCAGTTAGTATCAACCTATCAGCAGTTCCCCCACCAACCTATGTATACCAGTTAGTATCAACCTATCAGCAGTTCCCCACCAACCTGTGTATACCAGTTAGTAGCAACCTATTAGCACCATGTAAACCTACCAGTCAACTGTCTAAGAAGGATTCTCAGAATTCACTGGCCAGACAAAATCAGCAACGAGGAACTGTGGCAGCGGACAAAACAGAAACCCATTGAGGAAGAGATTCTCCAGAAGCGGTGGAGGTGGATTGGTCATACACTAAGAAAACCTGCTTCTAACATAACAAAGCAAGCCCTGAAATGGAACCCACAGGGTAAGCGGAAAAGAGGCCGTCCAAGAAACACTTGGCGCCGAGAATTGGAGACAGACATCAAGAAAATTGGCCATGAATGGAAGATCCTGGAGAAGCTGGCCCAGGATAGAGATGCCTGGAGGTCTCTCGTAGGTGGCCTATGCCCTTGGAGGAACCGCAGACGCCGACGATGATCGGTGGATGCCCCTCATGGACGAGAAGGCTCAACAACAACAAACCTACCAGTGTCCTTCCACTTAAAGTAGATCTTCACTGCTACATCCTGGTACGGATGCCCAGGCTGGTCATGGGCGAGTTTAAAGTAGGCACTGAAGGCGTAATTCGCACCAGGCTTGACCACGACTACCTGTGCTGGGCCTTGGTATGTAGCTGTCCTGGTAGTTATAAAAAAATATATATATATATATATATTTTTTTTTAACAGCTTGCTGAATAGAGGAACATTTCTGACTTAAACAAAAAATATTTCTAAATATTTTTAATTGGCAACAGGTTAAACAAAAACATAAGAAAAACCTTTCACAAAAATGCTTAGTTGAATGATTTTCTTGATCATACTCTAAGCGAGTATTAGTGGATCTTCATTTGATAGATCCCTTAAAATATTCAATAATAATAATGTCATTTTCATGCATCATCCATTTTTTCTCCTTCAATAGAAAACTTCCAATTTTCGACTTTTTTTTTTTTTACTAAGTTTAAAATCGATTCATTGACGGTGTCCGTTTGTTGCGTAAGAATCAACCTTTCAATTTGGTAGTTCTTTCCCTCTTAAAATACCCCCCCCCCCCCAAACCCTTTTTTCCCCAACCCCAGCCCCCTTTTACTAAGTTTAAAATCGATTCATTGACGGTGTCCGTTTGTTGCGTAAGAATCAACCTTTCAATTTGGTAGTTCTTTCCCTCTTAAAATACCCCCCCCCCCCAAATCCTTTTTTCCCCAGACGCAGCACCCACCTTCCTGTACACTTGATGGACGCCTTTCCGCCGTGCACTGTGGTGGCGTCTGACGTCATCGTGAAACCGTCGTGGAGCCACTGGTAGGTGCCATTTTCAAACCCGGGATTGTGCAGCAGCTCCGGGGCTCCCAGGACAAAACCTGACCACCCCAGCAGCAGCGCTAAAGCTGTACGACAGCAAGTCAACATCTCGACTCGTGACTATTTCGACCATTTTCTGTTGGCTAAAAACCATTTATACATGAAAAAGTCCTAGTTTTTTTTTCCCCTTTCTTTTTTTTTTTGTGGGAGGTTTTCGTGTGTGTTTCACCTGCACACACACAGTAAGAACCAAGAACTCCAGATAGGGTGTGTTTTTTTTGTTTAAAAAAAAGCTTATCTTCAAGGCCAGTGTAACCCCATTTGCGCTGGCAGTTAATCGTGTAATCTCTTTCATCTCAATGATCAATTTTTTATTTTTTTCATTCCTTACTAAAAAGAATAAATAATAACAAAAAAACAAGCTTGTTGGTAATCTGTCGAGGTTTTTTCTGGTGGTTTTTTTCCCACCCAAAATAAATAAAAACTGAATTCGTAGACCGTGGGTCAATTGCTTTCAAAGCCATTTAAAGTTTCCAATTAATTTCAATGTTTGTCAAAGGTTTCAATGGTATCGCTTTAATGCCGCGGTCTATTGTAACATATTCGATTTTGATGGACTCTTTTAGGAGTGGTATCAGTTAAAAGTTGTAAACATCAAACTCAACTTTAAACTGCACAGTTACACTCAATACAATAAATATTTTATTTTTGTAAAATTTTGAATGAAAGAAAAATGTTATTTACCAAATGATTTGGGGGGGGGGGGGGGGGGGAGAAAAAAAAAAAAAAAAA